>WURS02051766.1:0-10939 GCA_011762765.2 Rhinocypha anisoptera | reverse complement strand
TTGGGAATGAATGTGAATATTTGGTGGTGGCTCACCCCCTGCCACACGCCCTTTCAGCGGTTTGCAGGGTGATAATTAGAAGTAGAAGTGGAAGAAACATAGTATCTGTCATATTTGAGAAAAGTGTACATTAACAATACTGCTCCCCTTTTCTGTGCTTCAATCTCTCACACTCGTATATGCGAAATAAGTTCAGGTTTTACTTTGTGGAATAACATTTAATTAGTTTAAAAAAACTTTTACCCTCCACTGGATGTTTGGAACTCCAGTGGAACTTTTACATCCAGAGGAGAGTAAAAGTTATTTTAAACTAATTAACTCTCACTCTCGGTAACACTTGCTTATCACGTGGAAAACCTTAGACTAATTTATAATATATAGTCCCCTAAAATTTATCCATGAGACGCGTAAAATATTCCTCAATCCTAAATAACTTCTATCGAATCCAATACAGCGTCACCATTGCCCGAGAAATAAAAATGCTGGTGAATTCTTCTCTTGTTCTCCACTGGGTGATGCTTTCCATTATGCCCTCATGCCTTTTACTTAACGACACCTTACGTCTCTTACTCACCGCTTGTACTAGAAGACACTTACTAAACGACATTGTACTCTCCCCTCTTTTAAAAGCTTCCCTCTTCTTAACCGCTGGTGACTCAAATCACCTAACCGCTGCCAATCCTTTCCCTTTCCTCCCCTTCCCCATCCCCCCACCTTCCCCTCCTCACCCTAACCCTACCAAAAACCCAATCCTCTACTTCCCCCTCCGCTACACCCCGCACCTCACTGACCCCGCCTCCCCTATACCCTGAGAGTATAAATACCTGGCCATGGCAACTAAAGCTTTGAATCTGGTGATGACGCCTATGCGTTCGATACTAGCCATACCGAAGAAATAAAATTCGTCTAGATTTGTCGAGATCACCTCTTAGAATTATTGATCCAATTTATCAGGGATAGAACTTTGTCGTCACTTCAATGTTTGTTGAGAGATCCATTCGCCAAATTTGCTTGATAGCGTTGACCTTGGAATTTACTCGCCCCTGAAATCTTCGCCTGTTCAACAACATTGTTTTCCCTGTTGACGCTCCAATGTCACTCTCCTGCCTGAGCAAACTCTCTCTCTAAGGTATATATATATATAACTTACAGATTGTTTTCTCTTGCACTCATAGAGCCGCGGTTCTGTTTCAGTGACATGAAGAATTTTTATTTTCTATCCATTACATTTCCACTTTTATTTACCGAAATACGTTTCCATGGTGACAGTCCAATTCCGTTGATCCTTGTGTTCCATTAAACATCCTAGATTCAGCACACACTCAGAAACCGTTCCACCTGCTGCTCAACCCTCGGCCCCCTTAGTCTGACGTACAACCATGGAGTGTGAATACTGCGTATATTCGAGACTTGTCTCAATTCTCCGTAACTTCAGCAATTCATAAACTCATTCACAGAGTGCGAGAGTAAGTAAAATTGCTTAGGTGAGTACTCAAGAAGGCGATTGAAAGTCTCATAGAGAGAATTAATTACGAAACACTTTGTCGACGTGTTTACTATCACACGGCAGGCTACATTTTTTCCTCGTTTATAGGAAATAGCTCCACATCGTGACATGCGAGTGTTTTTCATTTTCATTAAAAGTCGTATATAAAATTGCCGATACATAAAACTAGAGTCCCTGGTGTGTATCACGTCAACGATAGTATTATTGATTACACCTAAATAGAAATATTATTTTGAGGTTTTTATTAAAAAATTAAGAACTTATTTTCGTCTAAATAAAATCACCCTCTCTATCCTTCGATTCATATGGGATGGTCGTGGTTTTTTTTGTGCCAAATTCGAAGTCCGTGAACAATGAGTCCGTCGAAAAGCATTATTTATATATCTACGCACACTTATTCCTATTAAAATATCTTTTTTCTACTGGATGCTTGTGTGGTTATTCCTATTAATTGCCAAAATTTGTATCTCAAGTCGTTTGATATATTTTTCCGCTTCAACGCACGCGATCTGGTTATCAACAACATTTTTCTAGTGCGTGATTCTCGCTTATCAGGGGGATCTTTTCATTATATAAATCTTATCAACAGCTGGGAAAACGCTGCTCTCGTTGGCGTTTTGATGGAAGAGAGGATATCCTCTTACCGATAAGGAAGACCTCAATCAATCTCCCATGAATCATTTGCTGTCGCTTATTAATCATGAAACCATCAAGACTACATAAGGGCCGTCGTGTGGAAATGTAAAAATAAACCATCTTCCCCCGGAATATTTCTTTTATGCATTAAGAATGGAAGTGTTTGGTTTATATCCATGATTTATTTTCGTCTACTTACAATCTGACAGACGGAAAATCAATCCGATGATTTTGCCAAAGGTTTCTAACGTGTCATGCTTTTTTTATTATTTCAAAGGGTTTTCTAAATCCAAAGCTAGTCTGTTCATACGTAATATAGACGAAGTTTCACGTTTTCATAGAATGATTTCACTTGACCACGTCTGCACATCCAGCCACGAGGTCGATTATATGACCGCCGGTAAAATAACATCCGTTAATATGCATAAAGGTAGTGAAAAGATTGAACATCATTTAAATATTTTCATCAGAAATAGGGAATATTATTACGTTATTACTGTTCAATATCATAGAATAAAACAAAACATGGTGTGACACTCTCAATTATGTCATCTTAATTAATAATAGGTCATCTCTACGACTGGACGGCTTTTAGTTCTTTGTATATAAATCTTCCAGAGTACTGTGATGTTACCATAAGGTATGATTTATAACGTCTTCCGATTTCTAGTCTCCAACTGTCTTTATCTTGCCATTAATTCTCTTTTCAGCCCCTCACTCGGATTTCTTTATCTATTCCTTGTATCCAACTCTTTCATGGTTTTCCTCTTCTTCTTTCCCTGGGGATGTAAATTTAAGAATCTTCTTAGGGAGTCTTTTCTCGATCGTGGTCCTTACGTGTGTCCAAATTAACTGCTTTGTCACGATGTCCTCTGTCGTACTGTGCTCGAATCCCGTAATTAGTCGTATTTTTTCATTTGTGATCATCTCAAACTTTGATCGTCCCACAGCCTCACTCCAAAGTCCATTTTTGTGGGTCTAAATGTTTTTTCAGTAACTTTAACGGCCATAATTTTTATCAATACATTATTTCTACTTCTTCCACTTCTAAGCATTACCCTGCAAACCGCCGCAAGGACGTGTGGCAGGGGGTGAGCCACCACCAAACATTTACTCCCAAATGCAGATGTTAAGTGTCACATTGCACTCAGAATTAATCAACCTGCATGCAAAATAAAATAGTAGAACATCATCCTCAACACGCGGGACAATGTTTACCTTATTACTACAAGCACGCATGAAAACAACTAAAAACGGCGTAACAATATGCGAAGTCCAAACGGGAGCTCTTCTTCTTCTAAATTATCAACATATTTTCCCGCATGACTAACTCCTTTACATGTTGGGAAAAAAAAGTGGTTTCGCTGGGGTTGGGGGGAGGTAAGGAGGAAGGGCCCTCTCTCGCGGGTGGGTAGTTAGGGGGGTGGGGATTAAGTGAAGGGCACGCATTTCTGTGGCCCTAAATGTTTTTTCAGTACCATTTACGGCAATGTTTCTCATCCATACATTATTATGCCTTTGACGGTGGCTTTTTATATTCCTAATTTGTCAATTTAGTCGAATCATTTATTTTTGAAGATATTTTTTCCTGCACAGAGTATCATTCCCTAAGTAAAAATATTTATGGTTCCTTGAGGTGTATATTCACCGACGAAATAATGTCACATTCACAGGGTCAATGCAAGCAGTATTGTTACGTTATCACTGATTGATTGACTTGTTCCATTGAGTAAACAACCTTCTCAGGGATAAGGAAAAAACTGCGAGGGTCCTTGTAAATATCTTGGATGAGAATCAGAAATGAGAAGTCCATTTATTTGTAAATATTTGTTCAGGAGGAAGGCGCAGCTGGGAATCACGAATATTTTACGAGAAAAAGACAAGGAAAGAGGTGGAAGCCCTTATTTCCTGTTATTTGTATGTCGTATGCAGACTTATTCAAAAGTCGTCCTATGAAGACAGAATTTGAGAGATGCTAATAAATAAAAAAGAAAATAGTAGTCCAAAAAATATTTGAAAGAATTATTAATACAAAGGTATTTTATTGCATAAATGGTTTAACGAAACTGAAAAGATTCAAAATATTTTAAAGTCGTTTTTATTGCTGGGACTATTTAAAGTGTTCAAAGAATGCATGTAAAGTAATACTATATTGAATATACACTGTTTTTGGCTCTACCTTGTGGAAATTTATATGTAAATGTTGAGAAAAAAACACGTTCCCTTTTCCACGTGAAGACTTTTGTTGTATGACCTGTATTATTAATAAAGATGTTACTTATTTAAGACCTGATGTTACTTAGTTAATGAAACCGGTCGTACAATAAAAGTCTTTATGAGGAAAAGGCATCGTTTTTTTCAACCATTATTATAGTAAAGTTATTATGCACATAAAAAATTCAAACGGGAGAAATAATACGCGCAACAGCAGATTCTTTTATACGAAAATTCTACATATAAACATTAATCCGTTTCTTTAATATATTAGTGTTATATGTAGCTTCATTTATGACTATACATGAAATAGTTATTGCATGTGTAGGCATCTCTATATATGAGCACTACAAAAATTACTTACGACATAAATACGTACCTCAAAAATGATTGAACACAAATGATTCGAGGTTTTCCCGGCGAATGGATGCGTAGAAAAATTCTCGGGTTTCCATCTGGGTGAAGGAGTTGATGTGGACCGACGCGTTGTTTCACATCAACTGCTTCACATCACAATCATCACCATCGCGACTTAGCGATGACTGCGTCTACCATTATGAGACACACCCTGAAGATGATGGCATACTCAGCCATCAAAACGTCGGTGCATCAAAGTCTTCACCCTGATGGAAACCCGAGAACCTTGCTACGCATGATTGTACGAGTAGAGAAACATGTACAACCCGTTTTACACTGCTGAATGAATGACGTGGTTGTGTTTCATATAATATCAATTCATCGCGAGAAATATTTGTGTTTATATGTGCACATACTCTTCATTTTATGATATTAACCTTGATGCGACACATTGAAAGATTTTCTCATGGTTCTCACGAATGGATAAGGGTACGCCATTGGCATATAAAATATCAATATTACTTTACATTAATAATATTGATATTTTGAATGGCTTCCAATTTTTCATAAATTTGTCAAATTACTCTTTTTATTGTTTATCCTTAAATACCTGTATATACTCTTTGCGAGGTTCTTATTTATGCGTACTCTTTGTGGGACTGAGTATGTTCAAAAGCAAGTCAAGCAGGCAGGTCGTCATCCAAGGGATATTTCACTTTTGAGTACGAAACGAATCAGCAGGTACTCAAACTCAAACAGGAAAAATCTCTTACAGTACACAGGTCAACGCATGGTCAGCGCAGTAATACATCGTTGGGCTATAAATTCCTTGAGGAATGTTGGGGTGTGGAGAAGGGTCGTTGTCGGGCATTACATGCGACATGGGCAACCATGATCTCGGTAATGAGTATAATTTTTTTAGGAGCTATTCCAATACACCTATATAAATCTTTTAATTCAAAGCAGAACACTATATTGTTACTCCATTACGAATTGCTTTATTGTTAATTTCATTATTTACAATGTACAATAAATCCTGAAACGTATTATAAACAGAGTGCAAGATAATGTTCACGTTGCAGTTTTCCAAGTTACTTTGAATGAGAACTAAAATTTTGATACAACCAAAAATATATTTTTTGAAGGTTTGATCCCAGTGAAATGAATTCTACACAAATATGTCAAGCTAAGGGTTTCTGCAGTAAATTTCCTGTGCTTTCGTACTTTGGTACAATATTACATCATCCCAACATATATGTATGTTATGTAGGAATTTTCCTTTCCCTTTTTTTATCATTTTAGTATAGTATAGAAAACCAAATATTCTCAATGCCATTTTCTCCAAGAAAAATCAGTCATTTCATCGATTGTTACCCATTCTCATTCACCCGCTACGAAGGTATGAAGAGGTTGGCAGGTGACAGGATAGCTCGGAGAGTTCGGTAGATGATCGAGCTTCGGACTACAAACGTAGGTTGGTGTTTATTAAAGGTGGCTGAGTACCGTCCGACCGGTTGCGTCTTCTTTATTTGACAATTAGTGAAAAAAAAACAATGAAGAATTACTCTCAAGAGTCTTGATAACGGTTCTAAGTATGGCGATAGACTCACAATAAGATGGGACGTAATACTATAGATATTGCGATATGATAGCTAGTTAAAGACTAATTGGGTAATGTCTGGCCTGTTTCTGGCCTATTGTTGTGATGTTGTGTAGGGGCCATTTGTTTCATCGTTGTAAATATGAAGTAGAATTTTGGATGGTTGATTGTTGGAAAGTTTTTGTTTGGTGTTTGTGTAAGAGGAAGAGCGGGGATTGTTGTGTAGAAATAGGGGTGGACTGATGAGTGCGAATTGGGGAGAGTGTGAAGTGAGAAACGAGAGAATAAAGACGTAAATTTGGAAGTGTGCGGGAGATTTTTTTGTGTACTCCCGAGGAGGATAATGGTACAAATAATCCTGACGTTAGATTGGTAATAGTCCTAGGATAGAAAAACCCTAGATAATGACCAAAGGTGCTGTTTGAGGCGTTATGGGAAAATGATAGAGATAGGAAATACAGGAAAGTGGTTGAAAAGTTGCATTTTGTTTTTTTTTTTTTTGAGAATCGCTGTAATCCGATTTTTTGATGGACAGTCTGTGAAAGTGATGACATTGATGCAGGGGGACATTATTATATTTTCTCTTTCTTTCATATGTTTACCCCCTACGTTTATTTAGAGTTTAAAATTTCCTTAAACTCTGCGTAATGTTTTTCAAATTATGCCTTTACTCCGGTAATAGTACATCTCTTATGCCTGCCAAAAATATGCTGCAAAATAAAAATATTATATTTTATGTTTAATGCATATTACATTTTAGTCCCTATATTCATCATCAGTACTTCAATCTGAAGATTGGTTGACTGCAGCCTTCCATCCTTTCCTATCTAGTGCTAATTCTCTTACGCTTTGGTAGGTATTTTTTTCTAATGGATAATTTGCGCTTATACCTGTTTTCTAACCTGATAATACTCGGTTTTCCCCGGTGGGCCTTCCCCTCCCATTTTTCCTTCTCTTATATTCTTCAGGAGCCCATCATGCCTCAGGGTGTGTCCTATTCAACTTATTCACCTTATTCTTCTTATATATTATATAATAGGTATTTATTAATTTTTATATTCTAATTCCCTACACTATAGCTTTAGAGTATTGGGATAAATTCTTTATTTCAAATATTAATTAGTTTTTTACCGGTTTCACCGCTCGAGAATTTGGAGTGTAACGTAAGAATTATTTGTACCAGTCTCATCCTCGAGAGCAAACCAAAAACTCCCCGCACACTTCCAAATTTACGTCTTTATCCTCTCGTTTCTCACTTCACAATCCCCACACGTCGCACTCAACAGTCCCCGCTATTCCTCCACAAAACAATGCCCGTTCTTCCCTTTACACAAACACCAAACAAAAAATTTCCAACAATCAACCATCCAAAATTCTGCTCCACATCAACAACAATGAAACAAATGGCCAGTACACAACATCACAACAATAAGCCAGCAATGGGACAGTCGTTACAGTAGACACGAAGGAATTTATGTAGCAAAACACCAACCAATAACATCCAATGAACGATGTTGGGACGCTTCCCCCCTAGGGCTTTGCAGCAAGAATTGAAATGCCACTGCAAATTCCGTACTTGAACGTTTTGGTAAACATCGTGTTGGATAATCTGCCTGATAACACAGCGCACAAAATACTTAGCATACCGAAGCCTATGCTCAGAACGATGGGGAAGGGACGTTACAACGGCCGTCCGACCTATATGCGGACTGCCTCCAGGAATAGCATTCACATCACTTGAATCATTCGATGAGACACAGTATACGTGGTCGGGTGAAATCTTTGAATACTCTCCAATGTCAGAGTTCACGTCCCAGAAAGCTTATAGTTATGACATAAGCTCGTGAAAACTCTTATATTAAAAAAAAACCTTATTTATTTATTTACCAAGATACATTGCAATTGGGCGAGAAACCGGGTGGCAATGACAAGGGTGACGTGCAACAAATATCACATATATATGGAAAGCACACTTGCATGTATAAGTAGCAATTTCATTGATGGAAAAATTAGTTCTTACAGAGTTATTGCAAGAATGAACAACTTAAATAGTTTCGTATACCATAAAATGTACACTCTGCGTGTCTATATACGTAAGGTTTTAGTAATATGCTAGATACTTGGGAAGAGATTGGTTTTATATTACGTGCATTTTAAATTTCCTTCTAAATGATTTTATGATTTTGGGTAAGGGTTCAAAAAGCTCTTCAGGCAACTGGTTCTATTTTTTGATTCCCCTATTCAGAAATGGAAACATCGCCACAATAGTCGTTTGTGGCCCATATTTTATTTTGTACAGGTGGTCGTTTCTGCCTCTGTAGCTTGGTTTATCTATTCCCCCGTTTAAATCCCTCCGTCCTATTTCTGCTAAGGAGATCCTGTATATACAACGCAGAGTCTGTTAAGTTTCCTTTTACTCTCAAGTGAATCCCATCCAAGTACGTACTTTCAACATCTCTGTTACGCTGTCAGTTTTCCTACACCGGCCTTAACGCATACACCTGGCGTCCTTTCGCTGTTCTTTCTCTAATTTTTCATTCAGCCCTATTTCGTGGTGGTACCCCATACGGTGGTGGTACATATATATAAGTGCTTAAAGACATGAAACACCATCTTGAGAGGAATGATGAAAATCAATATAGCCAAGTATCTGAGTGGTTTGCGTTGTTGTAATAGTCAAATGTTTTCGTAGAATTTGTATGCTGGGTGATCATACGAAAGGTGATAATAAAATCAAGGTCGTTATTTATTTGATTTTTTTAATTGAGTGCAGTCGGTATATCCACTTCAAATCCATTTATACGCGCGGACCACAGCAAATGTGACTATCGTCCCCGTTAATCCCGAGTAGTCAACGACACAAAAAAAGAGAATCTTGCTGTCCAGTTTATGCACTTTGCTCACATTTTAATTTGAAGTATACAAATGTGGTTACCTTTTAAGTATTAATTTTTGCAATAGGGTTCCATTTTTGCTAAATATATTTGTCATAACATTTATTCCACCCCTCTCAACATACAATCACATGGAATTATGGTGTGGAGTGAAATTAGACACCCCTGAGAATTTATTCTTGTGTAGGGGTAGCCATCACTTTTTTAACCGACGGTCAATATATATACAATAAACAATCTCTTGGAAAAGTTAAAAAAAAGAAAATGTATGTTCTTTAACAACCAAAGCTTACAAAAATGGACAAACTAACCACTCTCGTTCAGATATTATGTGCAAAAAAAATGTGTAATCTTTTAGTAAATAAAACCTACAAAAGTGGACAATTAACCACGCTCAGACAGATATCATATTTAAAAAAGTATATAAGGAATAGTAATTATACACATCTAAGGTAAGTTCTCACAAAAAATTTACAAAACACCACTAAAGAACCAGAGACATAAAAAAATAGAGAGATATAGCTGACTCACAGGCAAATAAAAAAAATAATTGAATATTATGTCCGCCAGCAACTAGATTACATACTTAAACAATGGTTATTAAATACTCTTTAATATTCTTGTAAGGAATATATCCAATCTTTTAGTAACCTTAAAAATATACCCCCTATCTGCTCACGAAGTAAATTTTTAAAAAGTTGTTTACATTTTTCTGGTGATACGTAGCCATATTAAATGTTTATGTAGCTCTCTGTTTGGTTTCGGTATTGGAATATTTTAATTTTTTCTTATTTTTTATTCAGGCCTCCGGGGTTGAAATATATTCTCAGTACCTGTTATACAAATAAGTGCCTAAGCGGAAAATCCCTTGTTTTACAAACAGGTGGATGGAGGATTCAGTTCTTTTGGTTCGCAGAATGAGACGCAATATTTTATTTTGAACCATTCTGATAGGTTGCACATTGGATATGTAAGCACCACCCCAAGAAGCTAAGCCATGCTGTACTTTAGAATTGACCAGAGCAAAGTTAGTAGACCTCATCACGGAAACAGTGCATAAACCACGTAAGAGATAAAAAGTTCTCAATGCTAATAATAGATCCGATTTTAGTTTAATGATATGACGTTTACAGTTATAGTTTTCGTCTAATATTACGCCTAAGTGTTTTATGTGGTTTGCGTGATCTATAGTAATACACTCACCATGGTTTAAAATGGTCAAAAGATAGGAGAATTGTAACAGCGCAAGTTTGAAAACATCGGTGAATACTCGTATACTGCAAAAAAACAGGTCATGTCCCAAATATCAGATGCTGGTGTGAAGAGTGTTCCATTCGCGAAGTGTATAGTGCACTTCACTCGGTGAAGTAGGGATCTCAGTGTGGCTGCATAAATCACTACTACAGAGATTCGAACCCGGACCCTTCGCTGAGGGACGCCTAGTCGCCCACCCGCCGACCGGGAAGACCGGACGAGGAGACTCCAACCGAAACGGGCAAGCGGGAGAGATATGAGACTGAACGTGGGAAGATGAGGTGGAGGCGTTTGCGATGTGTTCTTGTGGTGGAATACTATTGTAACGATTAATGGGGTCATAACTGGTCGTTCACCGGATTCAAAACTTCCAACGCTTTCGCTCGTTTGGTTAAAATTCACCCGTCCCGATTGTGAAACTTTCTAAAAAAATCCATAAGCACTCATTTGGTGACACCCCCCTTATCTCCCTGCCCC
>WURS02051765.1:0-25731 GCA_011762765.2 Rhinocypha anisoptera | reverse complement strand
CTGCTTCATGATTAAATGAGACACAAACTTTGAAATTCCACATTTTATGTGGAATTTCAAAGTTTGTGTCTCATTTAGTCTTTATTTGTCATTACCTCTAATGCGAAATGAGATAAAGTGCCCAACTGCAACTTAGCTAAAGTAATACCTTTTTAAGTGCTATTTATTTCGCACTGCACCTTGGTCCAGCAAGTGAAGATAATGTAACTAATAAAGGATATTCGAGGGGCAATTTTTGTGTATTTTACGAATCCTCCTAAGAAAAGTATTCCTCATGATGGAGAAAACAAGAAAATATTGCCAGGATTTTTCTCTCCTGTAAATGAAAAATAAATCTCAAACACTTGTATGCCTCCATTTCCCATTAAAGAAGCAGAATATTTTACAATTTATATTATTTTTCAAGCAGTCTGTACTAAAGGCACGAGGTAAATTCGATCTTATACGTTTTTTACGACAGAATAGCATGGGCAATTAATGACCATGCTTTACCCGTCATTTTCCCGACCTACTATGAAATTTGCATTTTTTCCATGCGTGTTCACTTTTATAATGATGCATTATATCAGTATTTATATATTAGGTTTGTATTTATAAGTCAACATTTAAAAATGACTTCTGTAAGAAGTTTATATATTATACAGTGGCCGATACAAATTAATCCTAAGTAAATAGGCAACCAACGCTTGGTACTAGCATAAAGTAAGGTTATTACTCTGTGGTACAAGTTACCGAGAACCTCTTGACTGTGCAGGGGTTGATTGAGCATACGTTATCATAAAAATGGCCCCTTGCGAAATAATTAAATCCCAGTCTTCACCCTCCCATCTGTATATACTACCACAACCACAAACGAGAAAAAATCATGCGACAGTAACAATAAAAGAGTGAAAGTTAACAATTTCAGATTCATCTTTCAAAAACAATAATTTTATAGTCTTCATTGTAACTCAATAAGGACTATTTGTTCCGTCCCTAGTTTTTCTCTCAAGCATTTTTGACATTAACAATTTGAAAACACCCATGCCCGAAGCGGGACTCGAACCAACGACCTTTGGCTTAGCAGGGGTTTACCATTAGTCTAACCCGACAATATAGGGAAACGGAGCGAAGGTATTCCTTGATTTGCACCTTTTTATTCGAAACTTGAACAAAAGATCACTCAATTTACAAAATCTTATTTAGTATAAAAAATTAAGGGAAACATATTTGAAAATATTACTCCGAAACTTATATATGACATTATTCATTACATTATGAATTGGCACCCCTATATTTTCCCTTGTAAGGAAACTTAATGATGATATCTTTGTCAAAGCCGGGAATGTAATTCTAATGTTCAGTCATTCTAATATCCTTTCGACAAAATAAAATCACCATTCTCAAAATCAATTAAAAATCATGACTTTCCGAAGGTAAAATTCACACCCTGCAATGATTAATCAACATAAATAATTCTGGAAAGCAAGTTTCTTTTGATATATTTTCGATATGATCTCAAAATAAAATCTCTCTCATCGCCAGGAGGCGAGTGAGGTGGCAAACACCTATTATTGACCCGCTCAATTATCCTTCAGCACAACGTGTACATGAGGTTCTCACAGTAGCGAAAAGCAGAAGAGAAATAGAATGTTAGCGACGGGGTCACGACATTCATGAGAATTTTCGGTCAGTAGAAAAACGGAAAAATTACTAAATTGTATTTCATTATAAATAACGCGAAATTCAAGGTACAGCTGAAAAAGAGTATGGTCTGATTACCTGATTTAGCTATGCGTGAATAAAATTCCTGAAATAAAAAACTCTACCTGGTTATATCGGGTCGGTCGGTCCATAATGGTCGAAAAGCGAGGCAATTTAAAACTATGGGCTGAGGAAATTAAGAATGTCAAGCATCATACATGGAATGAAAAATATTACTGAGAGTGTAATATATGCTCAATCTATATCAATTAACAAGATGACAAACCATTCGAGGGTCTCGTCGGTTTTTGTAACTTCACACCTTCTCGATATACGCACACATATAAACATTGTCTCTTAGTGTTTCTGTGTTTTTATGTACTAATTGTGCCGTCGCAAACCATAAACATTGCTCCACTTAGCTTTCCTTCAAGTGCGTATGTGTATATATATAGTCTATTGGTCACAGAACTATTTTTTTAAGTGATGGGAAGACAGTAGCTAAGTCAAAAGTTTTTGAGGCATAAAATGTGTGGAGAATATAACAATACTTTTAGATATTTATATATAACAATTTATATATTAAAAAGAGCTCTCTTAGCAAGAAAATGGAGATAAATCATAAAACCCATCTTATCATTATTTGAAATGGGGTGTATTTTGGAAGAAATTGGGAGAGTATATGAGATTTTTGTTTCTAGCCCGTGATTGAATTATCTCGAAAAGTAGATATTCTAAACTGATAACATATTGTCTAACTATATTAACATGAATTAGTTGAAACAATGAAAAAACAGCTGAGAGCTTGGACAATTTTTCTGAGAAATGAGAAGCTCTCACCATCGTTCCCCGCTTAACTACTCTCCTTGCTAAATATGTATTTATATTTTTCGGCAAACGATAAGTATTCTCGTACAAATGGTGTCTCATGAAATCCATTACTCACAAAGCAGTGATTATTTAACGGTAACATTATGCTAACGGCATAAAAATGACCATTTCAAACCACTCAAATACAAAATACACCCCTATCTCGCTAGTGTCTTCCACAGGAAAGAAACCTAATAACAAATATTCATCAGATGTTTTTTACAATGAAACTTCCTTGAATGCCTTTTTGCGATTTAAACAGTCAAGACACAAAAGAGTTACCGTCTACTACATTATTGACCAGAGTAAATAAAACAACTGAAGTGTGTATGCAGTCCTGTATTCGACCAATGCCTAAATCAAGCAAAAACTGATTTCAAAAAATACTCCAAAAACAACCGAAAGGCAGTAAAAAATTGTATAGTGAAGAGCAACAGAAATGCCAACATACAATTCCAACTCATGTGAAAGATCCTCTTATCTTTTATGGTAATCCAGTAAACTTCACTGACAGTCCATGCATAAGACAGCTACTATAACAATAAATATCCTCACAAGATACATTCTCGTCGAAGCCCAACCGAGGGTCCACGGAGGGGAACTAATCCACAGGTAAGATCTATCGAGGAGCTCGTCGCAGACAAACGCGCGAATTCGCACTATTCACACAAAACTCGCTGAACATAAATGTGAAGAAGGATCATCCACACAGAAATCTCTTCGATTGAACGACAATATTCTGTCAAACGAAGAAGTTCAGGTGACCGGAGCATGATGCTAGTGGAGGGGGAACGAAATTCAATATAGGTACTCACCAAATGAAATCCTTGCAATGGCTGCAGAAGGTAGGCTGCTTGAAGAATCTCGGCATAAACTTGTGGTCCTTAACAATATATACATTCTTCTTCTTCAAGGCTCCTTTACGTCCTCTCAGACGGAGTCCGAAGACCGTGTTCATGTCACCTCCCCCCGATCCATCTTCGACGGCGTTCTCTTCCTCCGCCATGGTTACAGCTTTCTCGTCGTCTGCCCGGGAGAGGCAATGCTCGCCTGCTTTATCGACACAACAGCTCAAGTTCAAACACGAAACTATACCGATTTTTGACATATTTTCACTGGAAATTATCACATTATAGGATGATCCATAATCACAGTCAAATATTTCGATTTTTGATCAAGATCAACTATTATCAGTGCCATCAACATTAAATTATGAAACCTCTAATTTGACTTTAAATGCCGCAACGAGAAACGCATGACGGAAAAGTTGAATAACGAATTCCCGTAAAGACGTCTACTAGTGATGTGCACAAATGTGCATTTGTATTAATCTATAGAAATGTGGACATAACAAGGTGGTTGTAGCGTGATATTCTTTAAATAAATTTAAATGCAACTGTTGTATTGGTATGTGAATGATATATACTATCCTGTAGTATGGAACTTCAGGATGTCATATTTAAAAAAGCGGATTATGTAGAAACGGTGAGCATATACTAACTGTTTATCTATTCTTTGTGTAACTAGAAACATTTAGAGATCAAAATACACAATCAGAATGAAAAATATTTGAGCATATAAGCCTATCCTCCCTATTAGTGAAATAATATTCCTATTCTATCGAATTTTTAATTAGAATATAACGTAAACAATTGTAAAATATATTATATGGCGCAAATGTTATCATTGGAAAGGGAAAGTTACCAGACAATATGCCTTCAACGTGAAAAGCACCGTAATGTTAATTATTCTGGAGCGAAATGACCTTAGCCGTCGAAACATCCAAAACCATAGACACTATGTTTAGTAATTAACTAAAAAGATTTTTTTCCTTAGGCATCAGGAAATAAAGTCTGCCGCCAAACTGTTTTATGTGGCTCGCAAAACATAATACTACAGGGAAAAGTCATAGTCCAAACAGATGCAATTATTCGTGGAGATTTAGCCAATGTACGTGTGGGACGATATAGCATCATCAGCAGTAGAGCAGTTATCAGACCACCGTTTAAGAAATTCAGCAAAGGGTGAGAGTGATTACCATTAAATCTGATTTTTCATCAAGCACAGTATAAGTGGACGTGATGGTGTAAAACATATTTCATTGCCTCTAAGTGCATTCTGCACTCCTTTTTAATATAATGTTGTCAATTATATTGGTCAATTCAACTAATTTTGTATTTATTGAGACAATATTTTTGTTCCTCTTCTTGTATTATCCTTCTACATGATCAAGGAAAATGATGGTACAACATTAAGAATATTAATATTAAATTAACAAGAACAAAAGTATCAATAATATTACTTCGTCCATTTAAAAACAATGTAAATTGTTTTGTTTTATTTTAGGGTTGCATTTTTTCCTATCCATATTGGTGAGCACACTTATGTTGGAGAAGGCTCAGTAGTGAGTGCGGCAGTTGTTGGTTCATATGTTTACATCGGAAAAAATTGTGTCATAGTGAGTAATGTTTTATAATTTATTAGTGTAGCAACTCACCTTTCAGCCATTTTCCCATGATCATATTAGATCACAGTTACCATGTATGAATAGATAAGAAAAAGGTTTCAAACTGCCACCTTCGCTTGTCAGAAACTTGGGAACAATTGTAATCTCATGTTGGTCTGACATTAGTATTGTAGAAGAGAGAGGAGGAGAAAAATTAACATGTTAGGTTATATATAGTCAAGAAACTCATTTTCAAAGTAAGATGCTATATGCAAAAACATGCCCGTGTTTTTGTGCTGTTGAAAATAAACTAGAGTAATTATAAAGTATATTCTTTGATAGTCTAAAGAATGCCTTTCATATTATTGGTCATATGTAAATTAAGGTTTCACGAGCTTTTCAGGGGCTTGTATTTTATTGCAGAGCACCAAATTTAGTGGGTATCCTGCATCTAATTTTATTTTTCATATTGTATAATCAACTTTCAAATGGAAAAGGACTTCTTTATTCCAATGCTGGAGGTTCCTTTGGTGGTCAAGGACATTATTCAATATAGAAGTTTTTTATCATTTAAAATTTAACTGCCGTACAATAACAAATTGTCATATTTTCTCACAGGGGCGCCGCTGTGTTCTTAAAGACTGTTGCATGGTAATGGATGGTACTGTATTACCTCCAGAGGCTGTTGTGCCTTCATTCACCAAGTGGTCTGGCTCTCCAGGAAGAATGGATCCATCAGGGGATCTTCCTGAATGCACTCAGGACATTATGGCCAATTTTACTCACTCATATTATGATCACTTTATACCAGATACTGCTGTTGTTAAAACTTATGACTAGTTATTTTCTTAAACATTCTATCCCATCAATTTTTTTCATCATGGCTATACTTTTTTATGTTTTGTAAACAAATGTGCAAAGCTGTTTTCTACAACAAACAGATGAATTTCCTCTTCCACAATGCCGGAAAGCAAGAGAAAAGTATAACTATGTTCTAAACCATCATCACATGTTATTACTGGATGTCAGAAATGCAGTCCTACCAACAAAATAGAACATTAAATGAGATAAAATATTTATTTATTTGAAGGATAACTCAGTAGAATTATTTGTTTGCCTTATTTAGAGTACTGTTAAGGTTGTTTCAGTATATTTCAATACGCATTCTAGTTTGTTATCGTAACTTTCTTTTTAAAAAATAATCCGAATCTGTTGATCTGACTGTTATGTTATAATAAAATATAAGCAATGTATAATGAAGAATATATTAGGACTAGCTATCAAACAGATTGCTTTCAATAGATGTCACAAAGCATCTTATTTTGTGAATTTCTGTCATAGTATTTCTTGTTAATTTAATCTTTACTAAAATGTTCTCATTTTTTTACCAAAGCTTTGTCCACTTAGGACAGTAATTTATTTTTATAATATGGTTTGTGTTTTTAAATATGTAGATTATCTTAATTAAATCAGGGTCACTGAAGCATATTGATGACTAATTCAAAAATGTGATCTGAGATTGCTTGTAATATGAAATTAAAATAAAAATCCTTCAGTAAATTTGTTGGCAATTTACTACCAATGGAATTTTATTATTTAATAATATTAATAAAAATTAATCTTTTGGTCACTTTGTAGGTCAGGGGATATGTTATTTCTCTCATCTTGGGTTTTACTCTAAGTTAAATGTTGTGTTTAATTAATCAATATAGTCCGCAGCATCCTATCCCATTCATACTAAGTCATTTTATATTGATGAAACTTATTCAGTAGTGCTGTAGATATGTAGGGCATTATGCCAAGTTTTAGTGATCAATGCCAACATCAGGAGCAACTTCTACCAATATTTGCAAAAGCTCATGGCAACAATGCAGAATGTACAGCAAATTGTGGAAATAATATATAAGTGATTATTGTGTTTTGACTTTGTCTACTATCAGAAAGCCTCAGTCATTCAGAAAAAGGATTCAAATTGTGGTATTTTTGAGGTGACATAAAAATTTGTTTAGTTCCCATAATTGAAACTGAGATAAAATAGTAGTATACTTATAAAATGCATAGGCATGACAGTATAAGAGTAATTTAAATTAAGGAGCCAGTTTCTCACATTGATTTTTTAACAAGAAAACAATTCAATTAACATTCAACATTAACTTGGCTATACTGTAAATGTGTTTTACCCCTCAGGCCATTCTGACATAGATATTACGTCCTACAGTTTCACTTGTATAATAGCATTATATTTATGATAATCATTATTTTAAATTTTAATCATTTAATTTTAAAATGTTAATATTAAATTATAAAGGGTACATACTAACTTGTTTAAAATTAATTATCTTCCATCCTCAGGGATTTAAATTAATTTAAAAGGTGCCTGAGGGGGTGACCAAGAGACAACCTCATGTCAATCTTTTATAAATCAGTGGAGACTGTCTTTTTCTTTCACAGGTTACTTGAATTTAATCCATTTCAAAAGCCTAAGTTATGATTTGCCTTTGTTTTTCATCTAAACCTTATGGAACAATCAATAAGCCAAGTATCTGAAAATATGTTTTGGGAATACTGTCAATATTATTATGCACAAAAGGTTTGCAATTACTGTAACGTAATAAAATGAAGGGTCCAAGCTAGCTGTGTAGACAAAAAATGGAAATGTAAAAGGAATGTATGATAACCAACTATTCTGACAAGATTTAGAAAAGATTATAAAATCAAAAGAAAAAATGTGTTATGTTAAAAATTTTAATTATTATGAGAATCATCCGAATGTGTGGAAGAGAACCAAGAAGGAAAATCCAGAATTGAAAAGACTTTGGGAGAATGAGAAAGGAGAAGGTGAGAATCATAAGAAAAGTCAAAACAAACCATAGAAGAAAAAGGAGTGGACTTTAAGAGTCATCATGCAAGGTCCTTCTAAAAGACAATTCAAAGAATTGCAGGGGATCCAAGCACTATATTTGTGCTTCCAGATACCAAGCTGGTTGTCAGAAATGAAGAAATCTCTGCTTTAAGGAATAATATTTTTACAAGCGGCTCAAATGTGGGACACCCAAATAATGTATTGAGAAAATGACCAGCATAGTAGCCACTAAAGATTCCAAACCACTCCAGAGAGACATGAGAAACAATCATGAGCCTTAAGAAATACAAATTCCCTGGGATGATGGTAAAAAGGTGGAAGCTTGGAGGGTGTAAATTCTGGGAAGGGGCATGTGCCATAATGAAGAAAGTATGAGAAACTGTGTCCCAAAAGATGAAAAGAAGTGCTGATCCACAGGAAGGGAGATTAAAGTGACAATAACTTTGAGGGATATTACTGCTGCCAGTCACACAAAATACTACTATGCAAACTGGAAAGACAAATGGACTATCTGATAGGAGAGTACCAAGTGGGGTCTGCCAAGGTAAAATCATGCATTGAACAGATCATTAATCTCAAGAGTCACCAAGTAGATATAAGAATATAGAAAGATCCTAGGCATGGTAAAAAAAATGGTGTTACAAATCCTTGAAATAGGGAAAACAAGAATGTGATTGATGGTCTCTGTTGGAAAAATATAACCAACCACATATATAATATTTCATCATCACCAAAAACAATTGGGTGATGATGAAAGACAGAAGATGAAGATATACTCAGTAGTTTTGGAGCACTAAAAATAATAAATAACTTTAGGAAAAAAGATGTAAATGTATGCTGAGTGCTAGACATCTGTTCAAAAATTGACCCTATTATATAGAAAAAAACGAACAACCAAAGTGAAAGATACCAAGGTGTTTAGAGGAAGTCATAACTACAATTACCACCTTTTAATTTCAAAAATATTAACAAAATGGAAATCAATAACCCAAAAAACAGAGAAATGATGTATAGCTCCTACAAGACAATTACACAAAAACTCTGACAAAATGAAGGATGGAGATTATTCTGAAGAAATGACAAATGAAGCACTTTGATTGAAAGCCAAAAATAAGAGAAGGATTAAAAAATGTGGAGAAAGGTATAGAGACAAGAGTAAAACAAAGACAAAAGTTATATAAAGAACATCTACAAAGACAAACTATAGAAACAAAAAAAACAGCAAAATCATTAGTTAGAAAAGCCCACCAAGATTCTTGGAACATTTATTAACAACATCAAAAGCAACTGGCAAGGACACCAAAATACAGCCTATAATCAATGCAACACTTAAAAAAAGTTGAAGATAGAATATATACACAATATCAGAAAAGAAATGGATGCACTATTAGAAACAGCATTGGTTTGACCTAAATGCAGTATTAGAGTAAGAATACAAAAATATAGGAAGGGAAAAAGTTTAAAACAAGAATTACAAAAGGCACTAAGAACAAAATTTGGAAAGTCAGATTTCCACATAAAATCAACTCCAAATTGATAAAATACAGTGATGCCATATTTAAGAAAGATTTTTGAATTTTTTAAACTTTTGATGAACAACTTGTACCTTACCAAAAGATTTGAATACAGCTAAAGCATTTCCTATATATAAATAATTGGACAGATAAAGTAGATATGAAAATTATAGAAGTATTAGTTTACTTGATACCAGAGTATTCAACCCTAAGTTCACTTTGATAGGTGAAGACAAATTTTCAAGAAATTTTGCTATTCATCTGGTGAGTATGGAAAAATCGAAAACTATCAGAAAGTGGCCCAGGTTTGAGTCCAGAGAAGTTCATTTTTTTACATGTAATTTTATGGGAGAAGGAAAATTTTGCTATGAACTGTAAGTTTCATTCACTCTTTCCAATTTTAAAGTTTCAAGAATTACTTACTCTCTACTTACTACGCACTTTTCCATCCTCACCTTAGCTATGGTCCTAAAATCTGCGGATATTCCACAAACACCAAGGATATTCTTATCTTGCAAAAGAGAGCCATGAGATGTATCTTAGATGCTCACCCCAGGGACAGTGCTAAACCCATTTTTATTTCTTTGAAAGTTATGACCATCTACTCTCTTATTATTTATAAGTTACTATGTAGTCTCAATAACAAGCTTAGTGATTTCCCTGTTAGATCAGAATTACATAAATATAACACATGGCAAAGAGACGAACTCGATGCTCCAGCCTGCCGTCTCAGCAAGACATATAAATCATCATCTAGTCTTGCTGTAAGACTATTAGACTATTCCCCAGTGCAAGATGTGTGTGTGGTGCTAGATTTATAAATGTTCCACAGACCTGGCTGCAAAAACATGCCTTTTATGAGTACTTTGAATCTAGTATATTGGACATGAAATTTTAATGGTAAACTGTGACATCTTTTATATATAATTCTTACTGATGATGACTTGAATATGCAATGTACCTTTCAATCAAGTGAATATCTTAGTATTATTATATGAAAATATTGTGATAGGAGAATCGGACTTGGACTGAAACATTGAAGTAACATACCCACCCACCCAGTCAAGTAACTGGGCATAAATATTGCTATAAAAATAATTTAATGTTCACAACTTGTCATGTTTCCCCAACCACTCATGAAAAATTAGTGGGTGGGGAAATGAAAAATTAAGTTTTTCACCAGATGGATTATTGGAAGTACCTTGTGATTTAAAAGTTGATGTTAAGAGCAATGTTACACCCATTTAAGTTTATGGGATCCATCTGAAAAGAACAATATTCATGAAATCAAGAAATCGTTATTCAGGGTAAGCACAAGGCAGTAAATTAAATATGTATTTCTATAAGACTAAGTGTTAAAAAAAAATGCTTTCAGAACTGAGTGGCAGTAATTAAGGCGAAGAAGACAACACCAGGTTAAATTTATTGAAAAACTTAGAAATAGTGAATTAGACAGTGAAGATCAGTCTTGGCAGCCCAACCTACATAGGGTGATCTGACCACATTTACAAAGTAAGAGAGATAAGATTCCCAAACTAAGAGATTTTTTATCCATAGACAATACACAAAATTTGATGAAAGACCGTTTGAAAATAAGATGAAATTATTTTTGAAGCCCAAGTGTCCTTAAGATGATTGACCTACATAACTTTTTCTCATCCCAAGTCACACATGGTTAGGACATGTAGATGGAGGAATAGATTGTGACTGTTGTCAATAGGTTGAGGATGATGAGAAACCAATTTCTAATAAACATCCACTGGACAATTGTATATAACCCCTAAGCACCATTCCTTTGCCGGATCCATCAACAAGCCTCTGATAAGTTCTACCACAGAGAAGATAGTATCTATCGAACCTGTGGCTGCCCTTGACATTAAATTGCTTACAGCAAACAATCAAAGGAAGTGTGTACATAATGGATGTAGGTGACTGTAATACCTAGTCCATAGCATGGCATTCATTTCCCCATAAACTATCTCACACAAATCTCAGGTTGTTCAATTTTTCCATGCAGGAAAATTGTTCAGGCCCCAGTATTCACTTATTTTACAAATTTAGAGGCCATATGAGCTGACCTAACTTTATCATGGGCATTTCATTAGCAAGTTCATTATTAAATACTTGAAATAATAACACTTATGTAACAACAAAATTCACTGAGGAGGCTGTCACATGGTGGAATTCCATAATGACACAAAATATAGGTGTTAGCTTAGATGTAGTTCCACAGAAAATTATAAATGAGCAGTTTCAGTGATAATCGTCACCATCTGGTCCAGATTATCGTCAAAACCTGCCATTTATAATTTTCTGTGGAAATGCATCTACAGTAACACATATTTTGTGTATTTATGTAACAGTTGGTTCAACTAATTCATTTTATTTATTAAATTGTTTAAATCGATATCATTTAAAAAGCCATGACGTCAATGGTATTGCAGAGACTACTCAATGAATAAATGGATGTATGTGACCATTTAACATTGATTCCAAGTGTTGTACGAAGTCGCAGGTTGAGAAGTACTAGAAAATTGCAAGGCAATTACAACTAATAAAAATATTTTTTTTTTTAAGCTGATTAACTGAGATCTCAACCGAATGAGGATTCCATCACATAGCTTGATTTGTATAAGCATGATGACACCAAGTAAGTTACATTTTTCATAATTAAAGGAATAAATTATTGTTTCAACGAAGCCCAAGGACAAGAGAAAACTAATGATAATGTAGACACGCAAAAGAGTTGGTAATTAGCATATGCCATAAACCAAACATATCAGAACAAGAAATTCAATATCTGAAACAAAATTAAACTATGAATTCAAGACCTCTTAAAGAATGGACTCCAGAAACAACTGGGCCCACTAAATCAAGAATTATAAGATCATCTCATGAATAAATCATAATAGACCATACTTGGCAGTTAAGCAATTTCAGTCGATAGTACATTAGTCTGAAAAAAATATCAAGGAGGAAGAATAAAGAAATTTGCTCAATATTTCTCTCAAACCATTTACTTAGCAGACCTGATCAGATGACAGACAAAGAGACAAGATCTGGAAACATGGATGTGATGGTCAAGAATATCACAGAAATGAAGTCACAAGTACTTTAATTTCCTTCAAGTCAACCCTCACTCAATTTTTATGTACAGATTTTATTAAAAGTATATTTTCCAAGACACACAAAAACGGTGATAATTTTCCATTTGTCTGCAAACCTTCAAGGGCCGGCTTGAATCTTGCAGATGGAAGTAGTTCCAAAAGTACAAATAAATAATAAATATTCACTGCATTGAAACAAACCAATCCAAAATTGTCACACAATGAACACATCAACAAGGTGAGCGATGTTTTCTCAAATGTAAACCCTACAAGAATGTAGCTTTTAAAATCAAAAACTAAAAAACAAACAATTGCAACCATCAAAATATGTCCTTCAAAAACCTTAAATCTTCGTCACAAATCCATCAAAAATTGTTCTTGTCAATTATACAATGAGAAGATGGAACCAATGAACCACAGAGCAGCAAAATTCCCTAGTCAAGGATTGAATTCACTCATCCCGTATGCTTGGTTTGTCATCCACCCAATTGGCTCCTCCTCCCCTCCCTCTACCACCCCTGTTCCTCCCACGACCACCCCTGTTCCGCCTCTGCTGTTGTTGCTGCTGCTGTGTACCACCTTCCCACTGGTCAACCATGCTTTGCACCTCTCCGTCATTCACAGAGACCTAAGGGACATTGAAATGTGATGAAGAACGGCTGAAGTATGTGAATGCATTTACCTAATCCCAACTAGGACTTTGGGCCAATTTTTAGTGAAAAAACCAAATTTCAACTCAAAGGGTGCAATGCAAATTGCAAAATGATAAAAAAACTACTGAAAAAATGTGGAATACATAGGATTACATAGGTACTAAAATGCAACATGTAAAATATGTGTAATTCATTAGGCATGATAATATTTCTTTACAATCATTGTCATTAAATGTACAATCCTGAAGTTTATAACAATGGAAATGTAAAGCTTACCTTTACAAACAAGACAAATATCTTAATATAAATGTAGAGTCATATAAATATAAGGAATTAATACCTAAAAATTTAAATTCTTCCATATTTCCCAAATAAAATCTTTAAAAATACTATCTGCCTTAACTAAAACCTATCCGAAATATCTTTGCAACTGACACTCCTAGAAACCTGGGATCTTCTGTGCATCCCTGCTATGAATGAGATGAGAGATGCATGGGTGGGAGTGCGATTCCACTCAACAATGTCGGTTCTCTCTCTGAAGTTACCTACATTTCAAATTATTATAGTCATCTTGGCATGTGGTCAGTTAATTTCAAAAGATACATACTGTTTGTGTAACAAATAAGGAGAAGATAACATAAGGTGGATAAATAAGGAGGTAATATTATAGAGGGAGGGGTGGGATTGAGAAAAGTATGTCATTCAAGTGAGGGAAGGCTTGGGTGGGGGAGGGGTAATTTTTGCTGCACGTGAGATGGACTGAGAGTAAAGGAGAAGGGTGAGGAATAATAAGGTCACTGAGCACCTGTGCGTGACTTAACTGATGCACTAAATATTTCCATTTTCTCAAGTGCATTCTTTTTTAGCCCTTGGTGAATTATATGTAACACTTCGGGTGCAACATCACCAGTGTGGTTGAAATCTAATAAATGTTTTGCGAGAAGGGAGGTGATGTCTGATTTTTAAAAACATATTAAATGCTCACGGGTATGTTTAACAATATTCCTGCTGGTCTGCCCATTGTGCACTGCATTGGAGTCTTTGGATTAAAGTTTGTAGATGCTCGGCTTACACATTTTGCCTAGTCTGTCTTTTCCATTGCATAAATTTGGTAAGTATAAAAAGTGGGTCTAAGGGAGCTTGGTTGACAAATGGATATCTTGTATGAAATATCACCAAGAAAAGGAAGTGAACACCATCTAAGATTGAGGATTCGTTAACATCAAGGGAGTGTAACTAATTACTTTTTGCCTTCCTAATTAAATTTTTAACTAAGACTTGTCTTACTTTAGATAAAATTAATGTGGTTCTGTTATTTTCATAAGCAACCTACAGAAAATTCAAAATAAAGTATGTAATACTAATGCATGGAGTTTTCGGGAACATTCAAGCACAAAGAGTTACAGCAGAAACAAAATGAATACTTTGTCGTTCTCCCAGACAAAGTGGTGACTCATGAAACCTGTGCTGCATCTCTGTAATAGCCTTTTAATAATAACACACTATTCAAAACTTGGAAACAAGGTACACAGGAGCAGATGCTCACTGCATGAACATCAGAAAATAACTGAGCTTTCTACCAGTGAAACCACACCATCTATTCCAAAATCAGCTCCAAAAAATTCACATGTTTGTAAGTTCTCTCTTCTCCCACACTTCAGTGTCAAAGATATTTTGGATTGATCATAGTTTTACATTTTATAAAGCTATAAATGCAATAAGTACAAAAAGAGAAAATAATTCTCAAAGATAAATATTACAATGTTATTTTTATAAAACAGCAACTACAAATGCTGTACAGTTAATTTAAAGGTAAAACAATACTATGAAGCCCTGAATTGTAAAATACTAAAAGATGCATATTCTAAAGTTATATAATATAGCTTAATCTTAAAAATCTCACAATTCTTCATTCTGACTCACGCAAGGGAATTCTATTTTGCCACTTGGGATATTAAGTTTTAAATATTTATAAATATTAATACATTATTGATGCCCAATGCTACAAATTACAACATTAATAACAAATTAGAGAGAAAAATACTTCATTACTAGTAGGTAAAGCACAAGTCTTTAAAAGGGCTTTCACACTTGGCAAAGAACATAGTGTAGTGAACTCTTATCACAAGAGCCTTTGCTGATTACTGATATTTTTAAGGGCATCTTAAGGTATACATACCTATATTTGAGCAATTTTTTCTCTTATTATTATTACAGGCTATCTACCCAAGAAATGGTTTGTAGTTGTATACTGGGTTAGTATGTCACTTGACAATCTCTTTAAATCCCATAAAATTAGCAACAGAAAGAAATGAATGCATATTATCAGAAATAAAATTAAAAAACAGTTAAATGAATGTTAATTTATCTTTCTGAAAAAGAGATTAATTACACTAGATAACCTTTAAACGTTTGTTGCAATTTATAACAAATCACAGAGATAAAATTCTGTATTTATACATATTCAAAATCTTTATTGTAAATTTTAGTTAATTTTAGGATATAGAGTTGTTACAGCATTGGTGTTTGTATACTTTGATAAGTAAAAAGTTTAAAAAAATAGCTGTACCACCAAAAGAATTATGTGCCTTGAAGACAAGGTCTATTACTTAATATAATAATGAGTGTCAACTGAAGCATAAATTGTCAAAGTGCATTAGCACATCATTTTTATGCCATTAGTATATGAGTGTAGCCACCACATAACGTTCTTTTGTAATTTTTCTCAGCAGCAAGTCTTGAAGAAAAAAACACTGCAATTCCACAAATAAAATAGTTATTAAAACAACCCTGGTTTCAGTGTGCCACAGCATCATCACCTGATGATGCCTTGCCACGGTGAAACCAGGGTTGTTTTAATAAATATTTTATTTGTGTATTTGCAGTGATTTTTCCCTCTTTTTTTTCAAGATGAAAGAATTCTACAGAGTTAAGCCTGAAACCATCTCTGACAGCAGCAAGTCAACAAATTTGATCACATCACTCAGGAAAAAAACTGAGAAATTATTAAATATTGATAAATAGATTGATATGGAGAGAAGTATGAGGGGGTAGACATGTTAACACCAATGAATAACATTTCTACTTATGTATAACTTTTAAGTATAAAGCTTTAACATCGTATGTTTGAAATGCTTCTATTTGAACTAGTCCCTGTGAATTAATGCTTCTTAACCCTTTTAGTGCCAGTGGACCAATCCATCATCCCTTGAGGTAGGTGAAAAAAATGTCACAGGCCTATCAGCCAAATTTTTTTTAAATATTTTTTTTCTAAATTATATAATAGGGAAAAAATATAAATAAAATATTTTACTTACCCCGTAATTGTTTGGAGTTTAAATTTTTTAAATATATTCAACACAATGGTACTAATAATATATTTTTCTGTGAAAAAACAAATTCCTGAAAAAAAGTCCTGGTATTTTTCTAATATATGTACTAGGTAATGGAGGCTGGCAATAAAAAGGGTTAAAATTTGCACAAGAAAGTGATGATTTAATAATACAATCTCCATGAAAAACAATCTATAAATAACACCACAACCATAACACCATCTTGAAATAGTTAAATTAGGGAAAAATTATAAAACATCTAAAAATAAAATGACAAGGAGAGAAAATTTATTTAGTAAGTAGAATGCCTACAAAATACTATCTCATCATCTTTGCCACACAAAAAAAGCCCATGCACTATCAATCGCCAGCAACATCAGGGCTCAACTAGTAGGGTTCTACTGATTCATCTCAAACTCACCTGAAGTAGCACCAACCAAGATTCCAGATTTTACTGGGAATGTACACTCAAAGACCACTACAACGAGCTATGACAAAAGACGTTAAAGTACTTGTTATAACATGAATTCGCTAAAACTGATGCATATGCATCAACAGTATACAAACTCAAGTTTGAAACTTCATTTCTCAAAAACAAATGGAGTGATTTTCACGTAAGGCATATCAACATGTAGATAATTTAGTTCTGCGTTTAACACTTGTAAAGTAAAACTTTTTACAATTATTTTGAGTAATATTTTCACTGTATGTTTGAAAAATGGACCCATTTTTTGAGAGTAGCAGAGGATAGTCATCACTTTGGTGATTTGTAATAACAAATTGAAATTCTAAAAATGAATAGAAATTGTGATAGCATACGAGTCATACTTATTTCTGTGGAATTTCAAATAACTTTATTTGTTTGTGTCATTATATTCAGTTTACGAAACAAGATTTTCTCTGTAAATATGTGGCTTGGAGGAAGGCAACAAACTCCTTTGTCATCCATTGAAAATTTCTATTCTTTCCAATTAACTTCATAAAACTTTTTTAAATGAACTGGAAAAAATAGTACTAATACACTTTTCCACTTAACAATTTCTCTACTGGTATGATCTGGGTTTCGATGGTACTACATCCACAACATCATGCCTAAATCCACCCAATTTACTTCCTTTAAGATTGCAACTGTGGCGGAGGCATACTCCCAAGTATTAAATGCATTAGAATGCATTTTGAGCCCAATAGGAGGTGCATGAATTCATAAATCAGAAGCAATGTATTCCAAGTACCATAATTACTCTTCAAAAATATGTTGTGAATAAACAATGTTTAGCAATTACCGGCTTAAAGCATATTTTATGCAAAAAAAAGCATATCACCATATTTTATGGTATCACACATCACTTAAGGAATTGTTCATAGTAAAATTTTGACTAGGTTTTCCTCATGTATTTTTATTTAATTCGAACCAGTTCTGTTGCTCTACCCATAGCCCTTCTACATATGCAGTCACAAAAAAAGAGAAGATACCTAAGGGACACAAACACCAAAAATCCCACACCAGTCACTTGCCTTCCCAACTACCACACCCCTGCAACCTTTATGCATTATCTTTAGTGTGCTCCAAGACGCAAACAAAAATCTCTTTGTTTTCTTCCCCGTTCCACTACACCACACTAAAAACTTTACAACCAAAACATAAGGGGATGAATTTCGCCAACCCAAATTTTAAACTTAAGAAGGGGTGGCATGTTTTTTGTCGATTCTCAGCCAGTCGCAGTTTTTTTATATTCCGTGACATATTTTTTAGTATCACCACAGATGTCGATGACGATAATCCATATTGTCAACCAATTTCAGTTTTATTCACATTTATATGTTCGCATGTCTGGATAATTTTAAACTTTTGGGCTATATCCTAAGCCTCCTTTTTCCTTTCTGTCACTACAATGAATTCTTTTGTTATCTATCCCTCAAGAAGGTGAAAATGAACTGACATATGAGACCCCAACAGCACAGACCATTCCTGACATAAGAGACTACTAAAAATTAACAAAACAGCATAAGAGGAGTCTCCTAAGCTGTTTTGTTAGTTTGTCGAAATTGTCTTGTGTAACATTCATCCCATTGAAATCAAAACATCTCGCAGAGATTACTTTGAAGTGACTTCAATTGCCTTTCTAAACCAGCTGGTTCGACAGATAGTTGTTTGCAATGTACAGTGTAGAGAGAAAGGCCCTCAGGGATTTGGCTACAATGAGGGCATTTCGGTGACATTGAATCACATTTTATTCGGTGAATCAGATGACGCTCATTTGTAACCCAGTAGAAGAGAAGTTAAGCATGTAGAATGAAAAATGCCGTAAGTTGGGTGGTAGTAATTTTAGTCTGCATTTTCATTATTCTTTCGCTCTTTTGACTCATAAATTGCTTTAGATTGTACACTTGCCTAACTTTGTGACTAGAGACAATACCCTCACATGATAACAAAGGTTATGCAACCAAGATGACAACCACAGAAAATTCAAACTTGTTATGAAGATACTACAGAAATGGCCACTCATTACAACTGACGGAACTCCATATATTCTTACCCATGAGACCGACAAAGGCCACAAAATCAATTGCTATAATGAAATTCTCGTTAGATTCCATACTCATTATAGTGGACTTTGACTGTATTCAAGTATAGAAGTCTAACATGAGTTTTTTCAAAGGATGTGGAGTAACCCCAATTTTCATACTCAAGCACATTAAAAGCTAGATGGTGGAAATATGACTACTGCAGCCAACAGATTAAAGACTAGGTGCAGAGAGCACATCTAATGGCAGTGAAAGGTTAAAATGATACTTAACCCTTTTAGTGCCAGCTGGCCAATCTATGGGTGTGTGCAAAAAATGCCATGGACCCAATTTTTTGTTTAATAAATAATAACTGTATATTGGAGAGAAAAAATATAAATAAAATATTTTACTTACCCTGTAAGTGTTTGGAGTGTAAATAAAAAAATGTGTTAACAAATTGATATTAATATGTAATATATTGATTTAATTGAATTAACAAATTCCTCAAAAAAGCCCTGAGATTTTTCGCATAAACCAGACAATAGAGGCTGGCACTAAAAGGATTAAACATTTCTATCCATTATTTACCTTTTCAAAAGAAATGCTTACTTGAGCTTTCGTCTTAGCTGGAGATGCCCCACCATCTGGAGTTGATATAGGGGTGCTTGATTCTTTATGACTGGAAGTTCGATTCTGGCCTCCTCCACTTTGACCCTTGTTCGGCTTTGCCCTAGGGTTAGGCTGAGCACCTGGGTTAACCTGTGGTATCACTTTCACCACATTTCCAACAGCCTTAGTCCTTCCCTCACGGAAAACCTGCAGCAATGATTAATTTGCCACAAGAAACATCAATTGAAAATTTTCAGATAATATTTAAAGACCTTTCTTTTGATTTCAAGATGGAGAATATTTACTACACTTAGTGAAAGAACGAGTAAATAAATGCCTACTCACCATCCTTTGCCCTGCCTTAAGATATTCGGGGTGCTTTATGAACCTGAAATGCACTCTGGCTTTGTCCCCTGTTCGTAAGCATTCACGTGACATGGACAGTATGGATGCAGTCTGTCGTATACTTCCACAGTGAACTATAAACAAGATGTGTCACTTTATTCCAAAAAATTTTATTACAACTATCTGTATGTTTAATGACAATCAAATGAGACAGTACCTTCTAAAATATAACATAGTTGTATATTTTGCACTGACAGGAATACATTATTTGTGTCTAGAAATATTATATCATTATATTTCTTTGTGGTGATACATGATGGCGGGGGTTTGTCAATTTAATATTTCATCACCATCTAAATTAAGAAGACTTTCCAATTAGTGCAAAAATGCAATCAAAAAGAGACTGATATCACAAACTCAAGGGAGGAAATATAGTTGGATATGTGAGCTTGATTCCTATGGTTCCTTTTCATTCATTCCCTTTCTTCCATCCTTAGTCTCCACTTACAAAAGAAAATGTTATCATATTATTCAGCAGAGAGCAATAATACACCTACCATTTTCAAAAGGCTGAAATATGAAAATATACTTTCACATCAAAGAATGTACAATTACTCATGGTTGACCGATTTTCTTAAATAGATGGTAGTAGAATCTTATTAACTTGTAGATGATGGAGGCAAATATCTTCAAGAATTCAATTTACAAGAATATTGGAAGACCATTTCATGGAACCTCAAAACCAAGCTTTAATAGGCTCATACTTCAACTTTATATCCTAAAACACTTATGGAGTTTAGGAGCTCACTCAAGATAGTATTAAACATTTTCCTGCTCTTTTTCAAAAACTTTCAACTATGAGTACACCCAAATTTCAGGGGCTTTCCATTTTTATGCAAAAGTTTTTCTTTGACACTGTCATCAGTTTTCAATCTGAAACATATTTTTATAATTTGCCTAAAAGCCTGAAAAAAAAAAATTAATATACATAAATAATAAGGATTTTCTATTGTAATTTCCAAGCATAGGCACTACATAATAAACTAATATTGATTAATAACACTTTCTTAAATTGCAATTTGGTAATTCTTTTAGAAACTTTTTCTTAAGTCTTACTTCATACACTACGGAGACAATCCTTATATACTTCATTCTAAATACATATATATGTATTCAAAATCTACCTCCTATTAATTTGGCTATCCTTTCCACTACTATTTCCAGTATTAGTAATCCACTAAAAAAAAGTACAGTATCTTGAACCGTATCTTCAATAGATGGTATTGTTATAACTGATATGAAAATTAAAAAATCTAAAATGAAACTATATTTACTTTTCCATTGATTTTCAATAATATAATATCACTTTCCATTTTTAAAAAGTTTTGCATATGACAAAAGAGCATCCAAATACATATAAATTTCCTCATGGACTGGAAAATATTATTTTAATCTTAGATCTGATATATCCTCCTTAATATGAGATTTGAATATGGAATAAATCTATTTAATATATTATGCATCTTATACCTTATTATTTTTCTGCGCATTACAGTATAATAACCAACCAAAATAAAAATAAAGTTCCTCCTGAGTTGCTTGGACTATGATGGCATACATTGTTGGATGTAACCAAGCAGAAAGAAATCAATACATTTCAGTCAAAGGCTCAACAAACCTTAAAAAAATAATAACTCACCCATTGCCTGGTAACGAGAACTGATGGTTGTCGGATGGTGCAGTACTAATATTTCCCCTTCAAACTCCCAGCAAGCAGTAGGGTTCAACGACGGAGACACCATGACCATTCCCTTTCTGATTTGTGACCGTTTGATCTGTTAATTTTGGAATTTAAACAATATACTTAGTAACTGATTTATATCTGCTTGAATTTACACCTTCTTATCAGATACCTTAATTTAGCAATACTGATCTTTGTTAATCTTATTCGGTTTCATTAAGATTTGCCAAAGAAAGTTTCATACTAATCCTGTAACTTATTTAACAATTATTTCCATAATATCTAACTGAAGCTTTATCTTTTGTAAATGACTTAAATATCCTCCAACTTTCTTTCATTCTATACCAAAACTTATAAATGCCACTACCCAAGTTGATAGTGTCGGCTGTTACATGGTGGAAACGAACCCGGGTAGTCACCAAAAATAAATTGTGGAAATTTACCAAGTTGGTTTTTTCATTTCACCACTACCCAAATTCTTAAGAGGGATAAAAAATATGTTATTATGGTGACTTGTTTTTCAACTTACTTACAGGACAATATACTTATCATTACTCATTCCTACTCTTATTCAAAATTGTCTAGTTTAATTCATACAGTTTTATTATAACAATGCTTTCCATTTACTTCAATATTCTTAAGCATTTTCATGAATACTTCCCATAAAATCATACATTCTATTCCACCAAAAGTCATCTTGGAACATATCAACCACAGATTTTCTAACTAAGGAAGAGGAAATGCAAACCTTTTTAAGGGCAAAAGAGGCAGTCTGACCTCCTTTGACTTCACGCACAGGCATTCGTTTTCGATGTATGGAACGAACAGATATAGGTGCAAAATGTCCAAGAGGATCTGGACCCAACAGGAGAGAGTCATTGAGACGTATAGTACCTTTAAGGGTAGTCCCAGACACCACGGTACCCACTCCCTGTGAAGTTAAATTTTGTTCATTACCAAATGCTAATAATGCACTGTGATAAGAGAGATCATAACCATATTATAATAATCACCAAAAATAAGATGATCATGAAATTTTTAAAAACAAGAGAGATAAAATTAGAATTAATTACTCATATATATTATAAAGTATTTTATGAATAAAATTCACACAAAATTAATTTTTGCCTTTTGCTTATGAGAAATAATTCACACATATTTAATTAAACATGATTACACTATGTTTTCTAATCATGGCACAAACAGAAAGATGTATTAAAAATATTCACTTTGGTGAGCCTATCAAATATTTTTAATGAAAAAATCTTAAAAACCAGAATGGAAAAATCATGATTGTCCAGCATCTTTGTAAGCCAATGGATTAAACAAAAATTTTCATTTCTTCCACTCAATTTTCAAAACATCCACCACTTACTGGAACAGAATATGTGTCATCAATCTGAAACTCAGCAGGATCTGTATCCTTAGATGGTGTCCTGGTAGTAAGGAGGTTGAGGAACATCTTAAGGAGGTCTAGGTTCTCCCCTGATACATTTGAGACCTTAAATATTGGGCAGAGTCTGAAAAATATTAAGCCAATGTCTAAAGCAAAGGAAAATATTGAAAAATGCATGATTCTATCCCCTAATGAACTTTGATCACAAATCAATATCTAAGCAGATAAAATTCTGGATACCACTGTAAATATGCGTAGACTTACTGATTACTTAAATTCAAAGCTTAGAAAACTTCCTTGACTGTAATAATGTTAACACCAATTGTAAAGTAGTAATAATAAATACAGCCAATAATCAAACAAATTAGTAATTTTGTCAAGTAAACCCTGTAAGAGAATTCAATTAACACAGGAAACAATAAATCCAAGCACATCTTAATAAAAAAGCATATGCAACTAGTTATGGAAGTTTAAAGAAAAATTGAAGCAATTTCTGAAACAACTAGGAGGCTTGTCCCATCGTTTAATTGATTCCTTATATGGCTATTTTGGCTTATCTGTCACAAAATACCCATATTGCAATAAAGATTAGGTGATTCATTTTTTTGTGTAGTTTCAAGTCTGGTCAGCACTCTCAGGCTCTTCAGACTGGGAGGAAAGGTTTACAAGGATGGGAATGGAAGAGTAGAAGGAAGTTTAGACTCAGAAGAGCCTCAAAAAATATGTTTCAACTAGTTAAACAAGGTATATGAGCAAATGACACTTATTTCAGGACATAATTTATCACATTTGACTATATTCAAGAAGATTCGAAAAATTGGCAATTGAGTGGCAAATATTGATGAGAACACAACACAATTTTCACAGAACAGAGGCAACTAATTGATCATTACACGCCCAATTAAATGTCACCATGGTGGAGATTTCATGAGAAAATGAAACAACAAAAAGTAGGGATGCATCAAATTAGTTCCTAACCATGGAAATAATTTTTTTGTTAATGCACAGTTTTTCTTTTTGTGGGTGTGGTGCCCATAATTTGATGCGAGTATTTCCTGACATGGGAATCACCATCCTACAATCATCAGGAAGGGAATATTTACCATGCACATCTGATTTTCTTTCAACAATTATTGTCAATAAAACTATAGCAAAACATTCATCATCCACATTATTAGTATGAATATATAAAGCTACAAATTCATTCACTTACTCACTCATTCATTAACACAAATTCCAGAGCAGTTTTACTCGAGCTATTGGCCATGAAATGTTCAGTAAAAATTTATATTCATCCAGTGAATATAGAAAAAATTGAAAACCCCAAGAAAGTGGCCCGGGTTCAACTCCAGAGACATTAATTTTTTTAAATGTATAATGGGAAAATGAGAATTTTACCATCCACGGTAAGTTTCATTTACACTTTAAAATATGAAAATATTGACATAGGAGTTTCAGATTTGAATGAAACACTGAAGTTTCTTATTCTATCCATGTTTATCTGTGTCTCAGTCTAAAAATTGAATAAATTCTGTTGAAAGGAGAAATTTAAAGTTTTTAATTAAATTTTATATTTGGTTACTAAGGAAAGATCAATGTTGGTCCCAGTGGTTTAACCCCTTAACTGTTTCAATTCTATTTGCTTTTCTATTGACCCTTGATTCAATTTTGGTGGTGAAACTGATGAAAAAGTAAATATGGCATTCTTCTGTTCACTTTAGGAGGGAAATAGTATCAGTTTTTTCCTAAAATGACTAATAGTATGAATAAGAATCAATGGCAGTAGCAAGCAGGCACGGCATAGAGAACGAAATAATACGTCAAAAACGCAGGGTAATGGAAGGACAAACTTGAACATAATATTATGTCAAAAGCAGGGCGGGCGAATTACCTTTTTGCGTAATATTACATCAAAAACAGGTAACGGGTTAACCCGAGAAAACTTATATTTTGTATTCCATAATCCAATGGCTGCCATGGCAAAAACTTTTGGGTATCTTTCTAAATTTTTTGGCCTGAAAAGATTTTTAAAAATAAGTGCTGCTGGGAACACATGAGTGGAATCCCTTTGGAGATGCCCTATCTGACTTTATAGTAACACCTGTTTGTGTGAGAATGTAAACCATTTATTAAACTATTGTAATTCAGTTGAGGTCCACATTTAACCAGGCAAGTGTTAGTGATGTATAAAAGTTGGTTCATTATCATGTTTCCTGAGAGAAAATATGCCAAATTTATATTGCTAAAATTTGATTAAAACCCACATTTTGAAAAATCTTGCATACAGGCTACATTCCCATTTAATTTTATTAGTTCACTAATTAAGATAGCTGTCACTATGAAATGGTATTTGATCAAGAACCTGAAGGATATTAACCTCCAACATATTGAAGATTGGCAATATCTAGCAGAGTATGGTCACAAACTATCAGTCTTCTCACTCCCCTATATTTCGGGAAAGGGCTTACACCTTTACTACCGAGTCAGATAAGAAATTATTGGTAAAATTAGCTCTATTATGAAATATATTTTTTGCTATTAAAAATAAAGAATATAGTTTGAGTTATTACCATTATACAGTGATAGTTACGTGTAGACAGATACGCAAACATTTAATTAATCTGTTGACTCGCTTAGTGGCTATGTCACTGACCATGCGACTAT
>WURS02051754.1:0-10939 GCA_011762765.2 Rhinocypha anisoptera | reverse complement strand
CCCTCCCACTCCTTTGACTACCAATCACTCCACCTTTTTACCTAACTCACCCCTCCCTGGATTTGTATATATATAGCAAGAATTTTCTGTATACCTCACCTGATGATGTCGCTACGCGACAAAGCCCGGGTCGTAAAAAATAAAATTATATGTGGAAAGTGCAAAGTTTTTCTTCTCTCACTATTAAGGAAAAGAAATTGTATATTTTGTAAAAAAATACTAACAATAAAATATACAAAACGTATTTAAAAATAGTTTCCATGTTCTTATTGTTATTTGTCTAGTGAGGCAACATTTATTTATACTCTCTTAATAGAAAGATGCCACCATCTAATTTGCAAAACCCCTGTTGAAAATTCTTCCATGTCATTGTATGTATTGAACTGCTGGCCAAAGATGAATAGTTTAAGGTGCAAATTCAGATGGAAGTCAGTCGGTCTGATGTTCAGTGTTGTAAGGGATTGGTCAAACAAACTGATAATGCCAAAACCCTGAAAGAATTTTTGTGACACATTGGCAGTCATTGTTATGGAGAAAAGCAATATAAAGGCTGAGCATGCCTTGTTACTTGTTCTGGTTCTCATGATACAATTATCTAAGTGCCTTGCAGTAAGCATGTATGTTGTTTCCCATTGTGGTATGAAGTTTGCCTACAAAATATGTTCCAAAACCCTGTACAAATAAATTTTCAAGTGAGTAATATCTGTTTGGCTTTTGTTTTTATGGGTCTTCATTGCACTGACTTTGTTCTTTCTGACCAGCAGTTGAACGAAGATGACAAGGTGAAAATAGTGGTCAAACACATGTTTAGCATCATAGGCAGCATCTTTCGATTAAGAGAGTATACAGAAAATATTTACCCACTATGACAAATTCTTAAACAATGGTTGAAATTATGTTGAAAAATAATGTTTTTTAACTTCTGTTACAATAATTATTTTTCAGTATATATATATATGTGGTGTCTTTTTTTAATAGCCTTACTTTCTTGATGTATGTAGCTCAAAGTTCCTTGTGCCAACTGCTTTTGTTATATTTTTAATGGGTGTACTAATTTTGTATATTTAGGTGGTTATTTTTTATAAAAAAATTGTAAGTCGTTGCATAAATGAGTAGTAACACTCAATTTAACAGTTGAATTTTAGGGAAGGGGAATGAGAGGAAAGTCTCACCTGGGTTGTAGGAGATGCACGTGAGGGGAGAACCACATACACGAAGGGTTGCCATGTGGCTCCCAGTTTCGGCATTCAGAATCACAAGGTGTCCCTCAGCACTCCCAGCAGCCAATGCCACACCAAATGGATGGAAGGCTAATGACACACACTCGTAGAGAATCTACGGGAGGGAAAGGGTGGTAGATTGAGATGAGAAGTTCTTTCATCCACAAAGGATTGTGGAAGAGAAATATTGGTGCATCAGTGAAATCTAAGTTAAAGTATACTGAGTGGAATCATTTGACTGGTTTTCTGTACGATGAAACCATATGAATAATATTTTTGGGCTTTTGTAAACCTAAGGGGCAGCAATTTGAAGCTTTTTAAATTGCTAATTGTTTATTCATATGTGCTGAGACTGCTGGCATGTTTAATTGCATTCAATTTCGCTCTTATCCATGTTTTAGTACAAAGTATATTGTTCCAAAGGTTGCCACTGAAACAGAAATTGAGATGAATCTCATAATGGTAGAACTTCAAGTTATATTAATTGAATATTTCAACTGATGTTCCCTAAGTATGAACTTGCCAATGAAAAAGCATCTCATAAATAGTTTAAGACTTGTTGGGACAGAGCTATTTAGTATTACCCTATTCTAACTTAGAAAAAGATTTATTTAAGATCAAAAGAGTTAAGGGTTCATCTAAGCATTTCATAAGATGAAATGCATATGATATGGTACCTTTATTAACACGTTTTGAGGCAATTTTTGACATTTTATGATATTTTACCAAAGTCTCAGTGATTTTATAGTTACACCAGAGACTAGTATGAAGAATTCAAAGTGATTATTAACTGATAGTCATTGATTGGATAGCTGCTTAATATATATTAGGTATAATGTGTCTTAAGGTATTCATCATAAAATTTCTTACACATCATATGAAATTCAATCATGTCTTATGTGACTCTCATATGTGCAAATTTGTGGTGAGACAGATTATCCTGAGGTGTGCGTTGTGTACCCAGTGAATACACTATAAATTAATGGAGAGCATAAATCCTTAATTACAGGTTACATCTGTGATTAAGAATTTCTGTACATTGACCCAGCTCTTCGATTAGAGACTCTTATGGTTGTCATGTATTTCGTGGGAATGCATATGTTGTGTGACTCATTCATTCTATGTAGTGAACATAGCAGTGAGAGAAATGAGTGCATTTACATTAGAAGAAATAACTTTAGGCTTAACTTTGTGGAATTCCTTCATCTTGATTGAACAGGAGAACAAAAACTATGTGATTCCACAATTTAGTTTTGTTTACTATAACCATGGTTTCACAACAGCACGACAACATCAGATGAAACAAACCAAAGCTATGAGAACTATGTATACACACAAATATATAAAGGGAAGGGAGGACCGGTAAATAGGGGGTGGAAGGGTGGGGTATGTATCAGTCTTTAAGTAGATGTGGCAGTGGGAGGTTAGTTGGTGGTTAAGGCAGGAAGTGGTATTTATGTCAATGTTGAAGTAATTTTGGGTCAGGGTGGAGACCCCCAAAATCGGGTCTGTGGCAGATAGAAGGGAGTAGGGAGAGGAAGGGATGGGGGAATGCAGGAGGGGGGAGAGAGATGGAGAGAGAGAGGGATACAAAACTTTATTTAACTAATTACAATCCTTAGAATGTACACAAGTGTAAGATTTCCAATTCTTCCTAAATGTCAAGTCAATTGACCTTAAGGTCTTTTGGCTTGTATATGTAAGATGTTGACATGAAATCACTTGATGCAAATTATGTAGGTTTTTCTCAGTTTTATTTCCACAATAAAATTTTATTGTGGAAATAAAACAAAGAAAAACCTACATAAATTGTGTAATTATTGAATTCCACCAAGTGAGGTCCCCCTCAGTGAATTTTGATGAAATCACTTGTTGTTTGTAGTGTTTGTAAAACAGTGAGTTTTGTTTATATTTAGTGAAAAGAAACTCCTGTATTCTGGATTTTATAGATTTAATACGAGCATTGAAACCATGGTTGTGGTAAATAAAACTTAATTGTGGAAATACAGTGATCTTTTTCTCCTGTTCCTCCAATATACATTTACGCCCACTGAGATTTAAGAGTATTAACAGTGATGCCAGTTAAATGGAGTATCTGATTACTTGACTAAAATACCTGGGGATGACCAATTACTTAATGGCATACCTTGATCCAGATTGATTCACTATGTGGAACTATTTGTTAAACATTGGTTTCTTAAAATGTTTTAAATCTGGCACCTTAGAAATCATCCAAGTCTGCTCTCTTAACCATGGGAATAAGGACTAAAGTCTTAGATTTTAATTAGCATGGGAAAAATTTTAATAGTTGTGTTCAGATGGTTTAATACAAATTATCATTTTAAAGGTATGTTATTTATTTAAATGTTAGTTGATGTTGAATAGATTTAATTATTTTCAGTAACAAGATTTGGAGCATGGAATGATTATCAGAATCAGCCCATATGATTAAATTAATAATGATTATTGAACAAGTCTAAGATCATGATTCCTCAGGGGCGAATCCAATAACAATCCCTGTCTGACATGGGAGAAAGGAATTAAGGAAAAATATGTTACATTTGGGTAGCTCTGGGCATAATTACAAGATATTTCTTACCTGTGTGCTCCAAACAAGTTTATGTTTCCTCCAGAGGGCTACATACTTGTCATGTCCTGCAGTAGCAAATACCTCATCGTCAGGGTGAACAGCTAGACCCCAGAGTTGTCTGCTGTGGCCAAAAACAACCTGAAAAGGTTTTTATGAATTCAAAAGTGGTCAGCAGCATCATTTACCCACTTTTGGGTATATTATGATAATTTAAAATTATGTTTGAAGGTTCTCTGTTGTAATAATTCAAGACACAAGCAAAAATCTCATTTTCAGCCACAAATTAGAGAAAGTTGAGAAATAAATGTATTCTTCCTTTTGTAATTCTGCCTTGATTCACTAAAGAATTTTACATATATTTATATGTGTTTATTGATTCTTTAAAAATGACTGATTCAACAATTATGACTATTCACTAAAAATATCATTACATCCAAATAAGACCATTTATTATTGCATATGCTGTCCATGGATGACTATGGATTATCTTCTAATTGATTTGGGAATATTATTGGTTCTAATGTAACTAGTTAAATGTTTATGGATACAGTTTCAACACTTGAGTTTGACCTTCTGAAATACATTATGTATTATAAAATAGATACTAACCTAAATAGCTATCTCTGGACCAACACTATGGCGAAAATCTTTTGGAACATTCTATTCAATTAATGGTTCTGCAATTATAATAAATTTGCTCTTTCCTTTTACCTGATTGAATCTCCTCTGTAGTGATCCTTCCATAATATTATTCTTGGTTGTACCAACATAAATGTTGCCATCATTCCGGCCTGGTCTTTGTGGATAGATAGTCCGTACACCTCCCACTGCTTCAGGTAGCTAAAAATTAATAAAATCATATTACTAGATGAAATAAACCAGGTCAATATAAGTAAGTTGTTAATTACAATTAGATATTTTTTAAAATTTCAAGTCAATTTCTAATATTTTCAATATGCGTGTATTGTCATTGACAATACACGCATATTTAGTAAGAAATAGGACCTATAATTTTACAGCGTATATCTAATAAGGCATGTAACTATGATCCATGACAATTATGTCCTCAGAAATGCATAATTATTTTTTAACCTTAAGGAAAAGGCAAATCATAAATGATTGCAATGAATATGGAATTTCAAAATGAGAAATATGTGACATGCAAGAAGGGAGACAAATAATACTCATATGCATAGTAAATACTAAGTAGGAGGACTGTGACATTCAAGTTACTTCATTATTCCCTGTGAACACTATGCTCTCACAGTTTCCTTTTTATTTTGAAAATGCTAGTATGCTGCACTCTATATTAGATAGAAAGCCAAATATGAATTCAATTCAGCTGGATCAGAATTTGTTATAGTTTTGCTTTGAATGTATATTTTTATCCCTAAGTGTGTAGAAAACTTTGAATTCCATTATAATGTAGATAAAAATGTATGGGAAATTTTTATAATTTAAAAAATGTTTTAGATGATGGTGCCTGAATTATTTTTTAAATTATAATTTTGAATTTTGCTGAACCTCTCAGTAATTACCTTTGTTACAAATTTTAAAATTAGAATAGGAAAGAAACATTTATTATTATTTTGATTTTCATATTAGTAGTAAGTTATCATATGAAAGACTCATTTGTATTAGAAGTTCATTGTAAGCAAGCATCAAACAAAAGCAGGAATTTGATGCTTGCTTACAATGCTTAATAAACCTTTGTGTAAATGATGCTTAATAAAACTTTGTAAAAGGAAAAATGCTGGTCTGGGTAAAAAAATTAAGAAATTCAAGTGTACATATATACTCAAGCAAAAGATAATAACTAAAATTCAAAGTATTTTATAAGTGGCAAAATGTAGGTCTGGAATTTTTTAATGAGAAACTTGATATAATTCTACAAGTGAGGAGGGAATTTTAAATAGCTACCTTAAGAGATAGCAAGATTGTTTACTGTTTCATAGGAAAAGACATCTTCAAAACTCTTTATTTATATTCAGGGTTCAGTTTTAGGTAAAATAAATGTCCCTGGTTTGAAATGTCACCTTCTGGTATATTGAAGTTGAGTTGAGTGAAATTTTAACTATTTCTTTACTAAACTAAAAGTTCAATTAAATATGTAGTCAAGTAATCTATGTCATCTAGTTAGAACTTCTATGTGTATGCTGAAGTTAAAGATTTGACATTTCTTTGATTGTGGGTGATTAGTATTTGTTTCATAGAATGAAAATGGCTCTTGACACCATGGCCTGAGTAAGTAATGGAAAGTGATATCACAAATAGCTTACCTTTGTTTCTGTGATTTTCTTGTAGTTTTGCAGAGAGTCCCAAGCACAAATCTTTCTATCCCTTTCCCCACCAGACAACAGGGTACCTTCTGATAGCATTACCAAAGAGCCAATTCCTTTGTTATGAGCCTGTGGAATAAAAATATTTCTTTATTATCACATTCAAATTATTTTTCTGCAGCTTGACTGACATCTAATCCACCAAATTTTTCTGATTCAATTTACATAAGTAGTTAGGGAACTAACTTGAACAATCCAGGTAGATCTTCTATAATTCATTGCAAAGACTCTATTTTGACTTTTTTCATTATGGTTTTAGCTTACTCCCTCTTATATGGTATTGTTTAATCTATTCTTGGTTCCTCAAGAATAGGTAAAACAAAGTAAACCAGTAATTTATCTACTTCATGTATGATGTGAGTTACCTGGATTCTGGGCTCTTAAGTAAAGTAAGTTTCCAGCCATTTTAGTGAGAGTATAAAAAGAATAGCGTAAATTATCACCCTTATAGTCAGACTTACACAAGAACCAGATTAATATCTCTTGCAGATACACTGAGTTCTTAATTTCGAGTTTACTGTGGTTGTGTAATGGTAATTTCGTGTTGAATTCTTAATAACAGACAAGTGATAGGCATGGGTGTCATGTTGTAGTAAAAAAACACATTGTTTTTGATGAATATTCCTTTCTTAAATAATAAAAATTATTACCTCTTGCACATACTATTTCTAGTTCAATTGAAATCTGAGCAATAGTACTTTGAATGCATTTGCCAATTGTCTTGTCTTAATCATATCTGGTCATGAGAACAGTCTCATAATGGACACTTTAGAGGGACCCTAAGATTACATAATGAATGCAGCAATTTCAGTCTAAGTAGAAGATCATAGTCTCTTCTTTCTTGGAGCTAATGGAAAGATAAATCTATTATCTTCTTATTGCATAAGCTCCTTAAAAAAAGAAGGTGAACCCAGGTTGGGGGTTTTTAAGATGTATGCATATATGAGGGTAGGATAATAATAGAGAGGGTAAAGTGGGTATCAAGGAGATAATGTAATGCTAAATCAGTGATAGAAGTTTCATGTCAGGTAAGGAAAGTGGATGAATAAAATTAAAAGAAATTTTGGATGGAAATGACGTTATGTAAAAATGATGCCAACCTCAATAAAGATTTAGCTAGCATAGTATATATGTATAGGTTCCATATGAAATCTACAGAATCATTTGGCAAACTAATTTGTAATCATTAGACACGTCTCTTGTATTTGTAAATAATATCTTCACCTACCAATTTGTGGAAGAGCTAGAGTTAGTTTATCTAATTACTGGAAGCTAGAATCTTTGGTTATGGAGCACCTCCAGTACTCTTGTATGGTTTTCAGAATTTATGTAGATTGAGAAAAAGATTGCAGCACTTACCTCAAACTCCAGTCGCACAAAATATGAGCCATCTGAGTCCACTGAGTATATAGTAATGAATCCGTCACCATCACCAACGACCACGTCACCATCCGCTTCAAATTGTAAGCAAGTCACATGGGTACGTGATGATGCTTGGTCCTATGGGAGCAACAATTCATATAAGTCAGTTTAAGTGAAATGATCAAAGTGTACAATTTAAGACTTTGCGTTGGAATAATGGGCTGGACTTGGAATTTAGGGATAGGTATAGAATTAAAATCCCATTTAGGGCATAACTTTTTACAAATGTAATGGCTTTACCATGACCATATTTACTGAATTTAACAAAACTATCCTATGCACTCACATTATTATATGTATGACACAGATTTTCTTTAAATATTAAATTAATTTATGGTGGCAATTAAAGTTGATATTGTTGATCTTTGTAGCTTTAGGAGTTTAGCTCCATCAATGTGCTATATTTTGGCTTTTTAAACCTAAATTATACTATTTTTTAACTCCAAAAATATATCTTATTTAACATTTACACTGACATAATGAACTTTCTCTTATTACTTTGAACTGAATTTCACTATTCATACACATGGTTGAAAGATCAAGGGACTCACTGGCTTCACGATATCCGTTCTCTCAAAGAATCCATCCTTTCGTCTAGTCCAAAATGCCAAGTGACCCTTTCCATGAGTGATGATGAGATTATCATCCAATGGATGGAATTCAGCACCTGTGAGTTCGTCTTGATGTGTCTGGAAAAAAGTGAAATGTCTTCATCAATATGGGTTATATAAATGGCGGCAAAGAAAAAGTCACATATTAATCATATCCATCCTCATTACAAACTGGTTTCCTGTTACTGTTTATTTAAAAACACATAATAGAAATGGTATATAAAATAATTGTTAATGGTTTCTTACCGTCAATCAATTGTAGAAAGATAAAAAAATTGTTTCAGACTCAGCGTAGCTGTCTAAGTTTCGCTCGTCAAACAAAGAAGGATAAAAAAATGACCATAATTCAGCATATAAACAACCAAAGGGAATTTTAACACATTGTCGAGATTTTAATTTATAACCAATTATAATTTAATACCTTGGGATATTTTACATTTGATAGATAAATAGCTTCATGCGCCTTGAGAATTTTCCATTTGAGACATCGATTCAGGTCAGTTTATTTGACATTTGATAAATAAGAGAAAATATGCCTAAAGGTTGCTAAATGTTCACACATAGTCACTCATTCAACTTTGTTTTTCAGGATAAGGATTTATTGTCACACAGAAAGAATGACTCAGTAGCGTGTTCGACTTCCAAGCTGGGAGATTAATACCTCAGAAAGGTAATCATTCAGGAAAAAGAAGCATAAAAATGCTGGAAGTGCCATTATTTTACCCTCGATGACAAAGAATCGGAATGAATTTGAATGAATACTTCCTTCACTACAAAAGTATGGAAAGGTCGGAAATTTTTACCGCCGCCTGCCGTTAATTCTTGCATTGGATATTCGGTCGGTATGCTGTGGTGCTCCATTATACACGGAATTCCGTAAAAATGAAATTAAATGGAAATGTGGAAGCCGAGAGAACGGATCAATGCCGCCCACTTAGTGACTCAAGTTTAGCCACCTTTCTCCTGTTCCTTGCCACTAAGTCTTTAGAATTTCATCGCCTAGGAGTATTCTGAAAAACAAATCTACTGATTGCATAAAAAATACGTAGAAAAACCTTACACCGTTAAAATTTCTTTCCGCGGTCTTGATACTTTTTTAGAAGAATAAAATCTTATTTTTATTACCTTCCTAATTGCCAGCAACCGTGCTCGAAAACCAAACATGCGATTTTTTCAATCCATGGGTCCACGACGACAAAAGAGACAATAATCGATTATTTTTTTTAAGGTGTTGATTTCAAGTCTGGTTTAGCTATTAGGCTCTTCAGACCGGGAGGAACGAATGAGAATGGAAGGGTATGAGGGAGTTTAAGCTCATAAGAGCCTCTGGTATTCATTTGCTATTGATAACGAGCATTTTTAAAGTAGTACGATATTTTGGAGATCGGAATGAATAACTGTTTCGTTCTTGGGTGGTAACAGTGGATCTCATTGAACATGCATAGTTCAAAGGCTTGATTAATAACGGAGACACTCGCTATAGAAGTCCACTTACGAAAATATGCTGGGCTTGAGATGCGAAGGAAAGATGGGTGTTTTCGTGAACTTGAAAGAATTCGCTTGATCGGGTCCAAACGTTGCATTAGCTTCTGTTCATCACGTGGACAATAAATCAATATTATTGAACGAGGATAATGGTTGAAATACTGACGGGGAACGCATGTAATTGTCCACCAATTAAGGAAAAAATAAATTCGAGAATGAGAGGATAAAGTAAGAATAAGCGAAAATTTGAAGTAGTTATTCAATGTTTTTCAAAGAAGGCGCTTATGTAGAAATGAATTACCTATTTGGCTAGCACATCGTACTACGATTTAAGGGCATTGGAGAGCTGAAATAGTCGAGATAAGAGAGATTAGGAGGAAATATTGGTAAATGTTGTGTTTCTTATATAAATACTATCACTCCACCATGTGCTTCGAAAGCCGCGGGTTCAGTTATTATCATTGAGATAATTATTAAGGTTTTGTGTTTAAAAGCAAACACATGTATTAAACCCTCAGGTCTGCTTAATAGAGCTCACCTAGTACTAAGCTCAACGGCGTGTAAGAATTCACTCATCATGGTATTAAAGACTATGAAGTGCAGCCTGCGGTTTTCCAGGAACAACTGGCACCCAAAAAAATCACTCAACTTGAATTCTAGCGGTAGGTGTCCAGTGGCGACACCGGGGTGTGACTCGGGTCCCCAGTTCAGTAGCCAAGATCTCTACCCACCTAGTCACCACAATCTATGATAGATGTATAATAAAGTAAAATATTCTTCAGTTGTCCTGCTATGAGAGATAAGCTGCCGTTTATGAAGGCCTGCGTTATTACCGGCACCTGTCGTCCAGCCCAATTAGCTTTGCAGACTCGATTAAATAGTTAATGAATATTTTTTTAATAAGGCGTATTTAACAACTACCTTCTTATTATGAATCAAACGAGCTCACAGGGCGAATTGAGATCTTCATGAGCCTCACGAATACTGTCACGGGAGTCGCGAGAGCCCGTGACGTAATGAAGTAGAGCGAAGTAATGGGATCATGTGAACGAAGGAGAAGGGGAGCGAGGAGAGGGGGCAGTTTTTCTGTTGTGTCTTGCCCTGTGACACTCCCCCCCCCCCCCCCCCCCCCCCCGGGGGGGGGGGGAGAGGGGGGGGGGGGGGGGGGCCCCGGGGGGGGGGGGGGGGGGGGGGGCGCGGGGGGGGGGGGGGGGGGGGGGGGGGGGGGAAGGGGGGGGGGGGGGGCGGCGGGGGGGGGGGGGGGGGGGGGGG
>WURS02051735.1:0-10939 GCA_011762765.2 Rhinocypha anisoptera | reverse complement strand
AAAATGTGAGTGTTTCGTCTTTTATTTATTCGTGTCTATGTTTCATTGTTCTGTGTTCGTTTATCATATATATATATAGCAAAGCAAAAATTGCTATATATATATATATATGTTCATATATTTAGGCATATACATATAAAGGTGCTACATATGTATATGTATAAGTACGCACATGAACAGGTACATCTACGTAAGAAAATAGTTTTACGGTAAAAAGGAATGTAATATCGAGAAAATAACTGTGCGCTTCACTTCTTTGGACCTACGGCTAGGGAGCCATGAAAGGGAAATTCTGCTGCTACCCGGCCAGTTAAATAAAGAGTCAGGCTTGCAAAAAAATGAATGAAAGTGTCAATAAAACAATAAATGATGATTGATGGCCGGGTAAAAGAAAACAGGATAATTTATATTCATACAGAGGCGCGCGGTGTTCTGCGGAGCGTGTTATAGAAACATCAATGGGGTGGTGGTGCGTCGAAGAATGGCGAGGGCGCTATAAAAAGTATTGGTTTTTATTCCGGGCGCGAAGATGCCCTCCGTTCAAAGAAAGCAGCAGATGGGTGAATGAGATGCTTCTCCACCATTCTGTGTGCAGGAAATAAGTGTTGGAAAATTTCTTGCCGGAGAAGAGGATGAAGGCTATGGAAGAGGAGAGAAAAGAATGCATGGCTAGAGGGGGAAAAACCTTAGGGGTGGGGTCTGAGGAGAGGAGAGAAAATAATACACTGAAGGGAGAAGACGGACTGGCTTGACGGAAAAGTTATTAGATCAATCATGTCTTAATGAGACTCATCGTTTCCACGAATACACGATTTCCACATTCATTCATGACAAACAAAAAGGAGAGCATACTCGCAAAAATTTGATAAAGTGGACTTCAGTAGGTAATAATGAATATGAGAATATAAAATTGTTAAATAACTACCTAAAAGTAACATAAATTCTCACGGCGATATACGTATATTTAGATTTTATGCACGCTCTAATAGTGGAATCTTCATGGGATTAAAAAAAACATTCAAATTCATTTCTTTTAATTTTTTATTGGTTTCTTCCAGTAGAGGTTGGTTAATAAAACAATTAAGTGAAATTAAAAATAACTATTCATCTATTAATTTAAATTGAGAACTTTAAAATGAATTGTACGATGCGATAATTTTCTGTAACTAAGTTTTTATCGATATCGTATCTTACATTCAATGACCGACTTTAAAACTTAAATAAATCGTACTGTTTTGTCATTTGTGTACAAGGAGAGAAATTTTTACTTGGATTACAAGTTAGAAAATGTTATGGATGGAAATAATTTATTAAAAAATACTTTCTATAGAAAAACTATTTACCGATATATCTACTGTGTCTTTATCAATTGATGCAAGAATAGAATTATCTTTGCATGTGCTGCAAGTAAACACAAAGAGGTAAACAAGAAGATACGTATGCATTATGTTATTCATTATGTCACTGTCTCTCGATGCATTCTGCTTATTTTAGAAGAAACTGAATGCTTTATTAAAATATATATTCAATTATGAGAAATTCGATAATAACATAATTTGGATGAGTATGATATGGTATCTAATCTATGGCAAAATCCACTAAAGAGATTTTTTTTTATATTTTACAATCAATAATTTACGAAACTGAATAGTTGTTGGTAGAGAATCTAAGTATGACTGAAAAATCCAATTAAAAAAATTAGGAAATATTGACCATCCTCCGAAGCAGACGGCTGACAACTGATCACTACAGCCAATATGATAGGAGGGAATTGGTGAAATGCATGTTATATACCATAAAATCGACGAGTAGAAATTTATCATTGGCATTATGTTTTCTCTAAAGCAATTGGAACTATAACTTATTAGTCACTCCAGTTAGTACAACAAAAAAGTGAGATTCCACTGAATTCGATGTGCATTTTCCGGTTTTTCACAGCATTTTTATTCAAATCTATTGTTGACAAGTACAAACTTGCTTTCATGTGTTTCCGAGGATTTTTATTGACTTCTACTTAGTAAACGTTAATAAAAAAGTAAAAAAGCGACCAACGAAGCAGATGTACAAGCTTATAAAATGACTACAAAGAAGCTAGCTAATAAAAACGACTACAAAATAAGCACAAATCAAAAAGAAGGACAGAAGACCACAATAAAAACCACGTGCGCGTGAAAAATATGCGATAGGAATAACAACAACTGAAAATAAACAGGAAGGAGGAATGAGTAGGAACCAGAAAATAAAAAGTTTGAATAAGGGATATACGTAATACCTATTGGCATAAGATTTAGGGATCGCGAGAAAAATTTTGAAGAAGCTGAGTGAGTCGGAGAAGCAAAAAGGCGGAACGTGAAATTCGAAGACGGATTGGGAGGGTGGTAGGTGGCCCATTGCAGCAGAATAGGAAGCAAAAGAATATAAGGATAAGGAGGGGGTGAGTGGATGAAGAATCCGAAGCGGCAGATAGATGATGGCGATGTGTAGTGGACCAAGGATGAAGAGGATATTGAACAACAGAAAGTTATTTCATGCTCCACGCCCCAACACCTAGCATCCCAATCACGTCGATATAAAGGCAGTTAAGTGGTAAATAGCAGAGTTCCAGGAAATAAAAGGAAGAAAGTGAAGCACAGAACCAATACAAAATCCAAATGGAAACGGTAGATAAAGTAGAGATTATTCTGGTTAGTCTACGCCGTGAAATAATACGCCGGAAGAATTATTGAGACCAGAATAAGAATTTTTCTCGAGTGCAATAGAAAACATAGGAACTTTTTTCTAGCAATATGCAAAAGGAACCGCTTTCAACTTGATTTAAGAAACAATCCTGTTATAGTTCACAAAATAATATACGTTGTTGAATATACGAAAGTCTTTTCAATAGTTCTAGTAACGTTTCAGCAGTCAAATAAAGTCGTTACTCTATAACTTTATCTGAAAACTATAAACTGTAAAAATTGAAAATCTTATACGTATTCACTCAATTCCAATAATTATTGAAAAAAATCGTCATATGCTATTTTTTATTTTGTGGAATTAGACACAAACATATCAAAATGATGTGTCTTTATTTCTCTTTTATTATTAAAATGTAAAAAGCACAAAAAGGAAATCCGTTAAGAAAAATTCATATAAACGGTAAAAGGAAGACAATCTTAATATTAAAATTGAAACATATGAACACCGGTTTTTGACAAATTCTATTCGCTAGACATCACTTGTAAAACAAATTCTACAATTCACTATCCATCTTTAAAAACTATTGCATCATATAATATCCATGGATTAAGATGAAAAATCCGGATCGAATGTGAAAGGAGAAGATTTAATTTTCTATTGTCCAGAACAACGTTATTTTAATACTAAATTACTCCACCTTAATATAAGTAAATATTTACTTCCAAAGTTACACATGGTAGAATTTTGGGTGATACAAAATTGAACAGTTATTCAATATTTAATAGAAGTAAATATAATTACAAATTAAAAATAGTAAAGCAATTTTTATAAGCCTACGTGACGAAAAAGTTTCACTATATTGTGATTCTCTACTTTACACACAAAAAAATAGAAAAAATAATTATGACTGTCATATTTATCATAGTATTTTCTTGTTGTTTTGTATTTGTTATATGTAGTACTAATGTCTTCCTCACAAAGTATATTAAAGCTTGAAAATAATGGCCTAATAAACTTTCTAGCTAAAATTACATTTTATAGATGTTACAGAGTTTAGAACCCTATTAAATAATGTGTTATAAAAATAAGAAATTGAAAGAGAATATTCTAGAATGCGATGCCACTGACAATGAATTTAACTGGTAGGTTGATTAAACCATGACAAAATAGAACTTCATGATCTTCATCACTTCATGATCAAGTTACGATGGTTTACGTAAAGATAAATAAGTATCCACTAAACTGTACAAAAGAATTATCAAGAGACGTTAGTTAAGCGTAAAAACCATAGTTAGGTAGAGAGAACATATGGGTCTTACAAAAGGCTCTCAGGGTGATTTTGTAGGGAAAAAAATCAGAACAGTTATTCAAGAAAAGTATTTCATGCTTTATACTATTCTGACTGACATTTATGTATTTGCAAGTTTCATAGTAAAAATTTAACCCATGTATATGTAGATGAAATCATAAAACCTATATATATATGTATGCATTTATATAAATATGTTCGTTTAATGAGAAGTTTATCTCTAACCTGCAGGTATTTTAAAGGAAAAAAGATTTGTCATGTACCAGGATAGTAAAAATATAGTTTTTAGAGTTCGTCTGAAAATATTGTTGATAAAACTTGTATCTGAAAGTATAAATTAGAAAATTACTATCTGATGGACTGTAATTTTAGTTTCTAAAATCCGCAAAAGGAATAGAAAACTTAACAAAAATAAAGAATGAACTTATTAAAAAATTAAAGACATAATTTTTCACGATAACAGCAGTAGATTCATAATCACAAATATTCAAAGATTTCATAGCAGATAAATATTAGGGATTTATGAAAGGGAAATCATACTCGGCTCTACTATGTGGAACTCCTTCATGATGTATAGGGTAAAGGAATTTCAATGTTTCCTTTATCCTATACATTTATGTTACCTATTTATTCTATTCAATTTGTAAATAAATTTGATGTTGTGGTACAAGGAAGACTAGTGATCAGCCACACCCGAATACATTTTTGTGTACCATACAGAAACCAATTTTTAAGTCACAGAACGTAGGCATATAAAATAGAAAGAGGCTAACGTATTACGAGAAGGAGTGAAATGAGAGATTGCGTAGAGCAGAGAAGTAAAGTTCTGAAATAAATGTAGACCATGTATTGGACGGGAGTGTTTTTCTGTTCATCATCCATGACTGTCTGTGATTGATTGAGTTCGTGAGGGGATGAGACGGAGTAATAAGTTAACATGTCGACTCTTAATACGGCGAGTGAGGGATGAGAGGAAGAGTAAGGAGGGGATAATTTGAATGGAGAGTAGGGAAATTCATGAGCATGGCGGGGATGCCGGGATAGGTAAAAAAAGTATTCACCATATAAAGCCCGTAAATAATGATTCCGATAAATTTTCATGCTGTCACAGATGAAATGCGCAATAACCATTCGTACGAAAGATCAAATATATCCCATGAAAGAAAAACTTTATTCAGCTCATGCTTAGCCGCAGATTTATACAACATTTATTTGATATTAACCATATTTTAAAAATAATAATGTACTACCACCATGACGTACTCCATCAGATGAATTCCTAATACAAATAGGGCATCCATAATACGTAGCTAACTGTGTGTAATACATACTGACGTAAGTATATGATGGTTCAATTATATGAGAACATAAGGAAATACTTAACAGTATCTGATGGAATCATCATTAAATGCATTATTCATATTCGTAAACGAGTAATTAATCTTAAGGTAGTATAAAAAAGATAAAATAATAAAGTAATTAATCGACCTACATATTAAAATGCTTACTTTAAATATTTAAATTATAATATATTTCCGGTGGAAATTTATAGACACCGATATTAAACATAATATCACGATAATTAGCAACATATTTATTCCTTGATAGATATGTTTAAGTTAAATACGTAAGAGTAAATACGTAAAGTATGTATTGATTGAAATTATTAAAAATACAATACATGGAAAAAGTTGCTTACATGATTTGTTTAAACTGATGGAGTATAACTGAACAATAGAATGAGAATATGTTTAGCGAAGAAAATGTGGAATATGGAGTAATTCAATAAACATTTATAGTAAATTTATATTAATAACATTGCATTGCTAAATGAAGTTGTTATTTCTCTACTTATAAGTTCAAAACGCAAACAATGTCAAAGAACTAAAGTAAAAGTAAATGTGGAAAACCAACATACGTTTAGCATAAAAATGTATCCAAAAAAGATATTATTTAAATTACGTAATATACGAAAAAGAATTTAGTAAGGTAAAATGAAAGAAAACCTACTATTGAAGTAATTCGGGTTCGGAACGGAGATGAGCAAGTGAAAAGACAGTGACAGACAAGATAAGGGGAATGTCGGAAATTTGAATTTTTGTTTCTACAACAAATACAATGCATTTTATTTACCTCAGCGGAAAATAAACTGTGATAATGAATTAGATCATGGGTTTCGAAATCTAAACTCGAAGTTATTACATGGATTTAGATATTCCTCTATCTAAAATTCTTAGTATTAGGTTAACGAGAGAGCTTGAATTTCACTATCCTTTCTGGGAAAAAACCATCACGGACTAAGGCCACAATTTGGTCATGAAGGAGTGTCTTGTAAAATTCAAGAGGTTTATAAAGGGTAGAAGAATAGAGAAATGGAATCTAGTAGAATTTACAAGTGCAAAGAAGAAAGAGTATCAGGAAAAAGTAGATAGTCTTCTAAGATAGGGGAACCAAAGTATGAAAACGGAACGAAGGTGGAAATTTCAAAGACGGAATAACAAGAGCTACAGGAAAAGTAATAGGAAGAGTCAAACAGAGGAGAATCAAAAAGCCATGGGTTACGGAGGAGATGATTAGGAAGATAGCAGAACCTTATAAAGTAAAAAAAAACACTAATACGGAGAACGGGAGACCAAAATACCGAGAGGAAAATAATAAATTGAGGAGAGAGACGAATAAGGCGGAGGAGGTATGGTGGAAAGAACAGTGCGAGTGCATGGAGAAGTTAGAAAAGCAAGGATAAGTTGGCTTATTATACGAGAAAGTAAAAGCCTTAACGGGAAATAGATCAGGAAGCAAGATCCCTACTATAAAAGATAAGTCAGGCAAGAATCTAATAGAAGAGGAAGATATTCGGAAAAGATGGAAGGAGTACGTAGAGGAACTCTATGATAAGGAGAATGACCTTTGAACTTAGATTTAGAAAGTGAATGGGAAGTAGATGAGGATAGCCATAAATACTAGATAGTGAGATTGTAAAGTCCCTGCGGGACATAATGAGGAATAAAGCAGGTGGGTTGGATAATATTGGTATTAATTTTAGATGTTAGTTAATGTGATAATATAAAATTGCTTAAGGGTTTAAGAAAAGTAAGAAGGAAGAAGTTGTATGAGCTAATTTTGTTAATTTACGATAAGGGAATTTGGCCGCAAGATTACGTTAGGTCGATATTAATTCCAATAGCAAAGAAAAAGAAAGCAGCTGACTGTGAGGACTAAAGGACAAATAGTTTGATCCCGCGTTCAGCAAAGGTAGTTCTAAGAATAATTAGTAAAAGACTGGAGAGCAGGGCAGAAGAATACCTAGGTGAAGATCATTTAGGTTTTAGAAAAGGAAGAGATACTAGTGATGGGATAGCTGTAATGAGAACATTGATAGAACGGAATATAGAATATATTTAGGATGTTTTTTCCTGTTTTGTAGACTTTGAAAAAGCATTCGATAAAGTAGAGTGGCCTAAACTAATGGAAGTGTTGCATAAAATAGGAATGGTTTGGAAGGATAGGCGTCTTATCCGAAACCTTTATATGGCCCAGACAGCGCAAGTAAGGGTGGAAGACGGGGAGTCTGCATGGGGGCAGTTAGGTAGGGGAGTAAGGCAGGGTTGTCCCCTGTTATTTTTAATCTGTACTCGGAGAAGATGGTAAAAAAGGCATGGAAAACGGTTGAGACAGGAATAAAAGTTAGTGCGGAACTCGCGGAAGTCAGTCAGATTCGCTGACGACAAGAAAAGTGTTAAACGCGATGTTGTGAAGCTAATAATAAAAAAAAAACTTTTTTATCTTATTGGAATTATCATATCATCTTCTCAGGCGAAGAATTTGTCTTTTACACACCCAACGTCTGCCTATTGTCAGCTATTATTTTATTCCTAGTTCAATCACACTTCTCATGCATGGACTTTTACCAATCGCGAGATTTTCAAATCTACATATCTTATTGCTCATTCAGTCACGTCTTCCCTTGCGCCAATGACGGGCAGTTAGGTTTCGAGCCGGAGAAGTTTTCACCTCTACTCGCTTGGAGGGAGATGACGAAAATAATTTTACCTACTCGGGTAAGACGCATTCCCTACTGACTATGCAGTGTCGTAGGAAGACTCACGATTCGGTGGAAACATATTGTGCCGCCAACTGAACCAGAGAACTCGGGTCCATTTTGTGTCGCGATGTCGACTTTTTGCTGACGACAGCTTACAAATTGAATGTCTGCTTCGTCGATATCTTCATCGCAATCTCTCATTCGCTTAAACGGACATTCAAGGTCAAACAATTTATGTGTGATCTTGTTGACATTTCAAGACCCGGGATTCATCTAAATTCTTCACGAAGTTTCAACTTTGTATCCAAATGATCAAGATATTTTACAGGTTTAAGCACAGTTAGTTTTAAGCGCTTTTAATAATTCCAAAAACATTTTTTTCGTCGACGTCATTCGTTGAAACGGGTTTGTTTGTAAAAACTGTAAAACTTGTTTTTTTGGTAATATAGTCTCTACATCTACATAATACCATGCAAGCCGCCAGAAGGACGTGTGGCAGGGGGTGAGCCACCACCATACATTCACATGCACTCTCAATGCACGTGATACAAGTCATGCGTTACGCACAAAAAGAAGAAACTATCATGCAAAACCTACTACGAGAACAACAAAACATGCTGGACAATGTCAGACCGCTCACAACAAGCATGAATAAAAACTAAAAAATGTCCTTACAAAGTGCAAGGTCAAGACGAGGAACTACATTATAAATACAAGCGTGAAAATATATACGTATATACACTAACTACCCTGATTACTAACTCCGGACATATGATTATATTTATTGTGATCTCCAATTGTGCGAGGAAAAAATGACATTTTGTATCTATCTGCTCGGCATCCTAACTCTCTGATTTTAAGTACGTTATCTGATCTACCGTAGTATGTCGGTGCCTGTAATATATCTCTGATCTATTCGTTGAAATGATCCTGCTGAAAGTTGTTTTACGTTGTGAGAAGAGGCTAAGCACGCCAAGTGAAGTGCTCCGGTCACAACCGTGTATGATGGCCGCTAACAAGAACTTTCGGTGAGCAAGGAGAATTTTCCGGTACCGTTATGCGGCATAACCTGGCATTAAAATCTTCATTGCTTTAAAAAACATGTCCGAAGATCACGACGTCGACCTTAATGCGTGCTTTGTCGTGCGTGCGATCGACGAAGCGGGGGACGACCTCGACTGGGTACCCTTTTTTTCAATCGTCATTATTTTGCCACTCTGCCGGAAAGTGAGCATTAAAACGCGTGACATTATCGCGACCTGTTCCATTCAAAACCAACGTAGTTAATGTTTGCAGTTATCGAGAGCTGATTCCCCTTTGGCGTTGTGCTCGTAACGAATTTCCGACATTTGCACTTCTTTTAAAATCATGGTATGATTATAACTTCCCAACGAGTTACCTTGTGTGATTCGGGTTGGGCGAAAATAGTAGACTCGGTCCTTGGTATTATTTTAAAAAATCCAGATTTTTTTTCTGCATTGCCTTCTTCCAACTTTCAATAGTTTCATATTCGTAGCCATTGTAAATTCTGATGATATATATATGTAGATTAACAGTATAAATTCCCAGAAACGTAGATAGGTAATGGTGAGTGACGGGTCACAGACTAATTAAGGCATTAACTACAATTTCCCCAAAAATATCTAATCTCGATTGAAAATTTCCGTTATTAAATGTTCAGATTCTTTAGTTTGTTTCATCCCTTTCTTCGTGTTAAACTCTGTCCCTGCCACAGAGTTTTATAAACTACAACTAATTTATGCTAATAAATCGCTTAGCGGGATTAAATGGACGGTACATGCACCATTGGAGGAGATATTACACACAATGACTTTTGGTAGAACTCGCTGCATCTTCGTTCGCGAGGTAATTTCGTGGATTGATTCGACTTTGAGGTGTTTTTTTTTGTACAAATTTTTTCCCTTACCTTCGCAAAAGATGTGTTTCGATTAGGTTTACGTTATTCACGGATTGCTGTAAAAATTTACCTGGGTTTAACAGAGTATTTATCTCTTATGGAGTCAATTCATGAGCTTCACTGTGGACGTATTGTAAAAGTTTTAACAATGAATATTACCAACCGAACTGCCTTCCTCTCAACTCCATATATCTCACTTATTTGACCAATTTCCTGTGGGAATTCTGTATATTTCTACAGAATATTCTCCAAAGAATTCTGTAGAATTCTACATAACGCTCTAAAGAATTCTGTAGAATTCTACAGAACGCTCTAAAGAATTCCGTTCGTTTCTTTAAAGGAACTTCTACATAAATTTTTAGCGGGGTATTCACTTATTGGTTTTTATTTATTTAATTTCATAACTTAAAATATAGTCAATTTTATATCTTTTTTTATTTACGTGCTCGGTCACTGAATATAGTTGTTAACTTGGATTTTATTCCACGGAAAAATGTAAACACACGACCGGCGTCGACGATGATCGTCACCATCTGGTCAGTTGATTGAAGTTCAGTGTCGAAACCGGTCGTGCCTACAATATTTTCCGTGGAATGAAATCCAAGTTGACGACGACTATATTTTGTGTCTTTGTGGACGGCCTCCTCGACGAATCTCACCGTACTTTGTATTTCAAAAATTGAACTATATAAAAATTCACCGATAACTTTTTTTTTGGGATGGACGCGGTGCAAAATGACCCTTGTTGTCGACGCGCCCTCCAAAAAAAATATCCAACCATTAAACTAAATTAGGCACCATTACCCTGAGGCGAATAAGTTCTCGCGTTTCATCCGCGGCGACGCGGAACGTCACTCCAACAAGTCCACTCACACTCCGAGGGCGGGGAGTGGGGCGTCGGCGGGCGGAGGCCCCGCTCCAATGCGTGTGTGTGTGTGGAGAGAGAGAGAGAGGTGGAGGGGGCCGCTAACCCCGCCCAACAGAGAACGAG
>WURS02051714.1:0-10940 GCA_011762765.2 Rhinocypha anisoptera | reverse complement strand
GGAGGAGAGAGAGTGAAGTGGGACGAGGGAGGGAACAAGGGAAAAGAGAGGGTGAGCCGTGGAATTCAAGCAGAGGGCGAGCGACAAGAAGGAAATCCCAAGTTTGGAGACTTTGGGAGACCTTTTATTCCAGCGACTTATCGCGTAGGAGAGGAATAGTTGGTTTAGTTTTTCATAAGGGGTTTCGGTGTCCAGGAGTTTCACAACCCGGAGTGAGCGTTGGCAGGAAATGTATATATGTATATGTGTATATGTATATATGTATATGTATGTGTATATATATATTTATATATATTTTTATATGTATATATAAATATTTATTTTTCAGGAAAATTCAAGGGAGAAGCCGCTGATAATGACGGTACACCTGCCAAAACGTTCGAAACAATTTTTGTGATTTTTATTTTTGTTCGTCTCCGCCTTTCGATTCATCAGCAGTAATATATTTTTATATATTCCTAGAGGAAATGCGCGTTCTCAACACACAGATTTTACAAGTGCTATTATATATGCATATATATATATATATATATATATATATATAACGAACACGCACACACTTATAGACATTCACGCACAGAAACAAGGAAAAAGTTGGACTTACATAACGGATAAATATTTCGGGGCTCCTTGCCCCTTTATCAAGCTGAGTTCTCTCAGATTGTTTCTGTGTGCGAATGTCTATAAGTGTGTCTAATGTGTATTCGTTGTTGCTGCTCATCTGAGTTCTTCATAAGTATATATATATATATATATATATTATCGTCAAAATTGAATTATCTTTTGACTTGAAGAAGCCAACTGCATACCGAATCAGAAAAACACCGTCGTTCCAGAATCATAGACGGGGTATAGTACCCGTAAATGACCTTCATTGTTCAATGAGGAAGATTTTTTACCAACGCATAAGAGGAAGAACAGAAATATGTCGAAGGAAATGAAAAATAACTTTCATTGCTAAATCAATATATTAGTCGCTAATAATTTCAATGTTATAATCCTGTGCAGGCACATATCCGCTTTATTTATTTTCTAATATTATTCAGAAGAGGTATTGGTAGTCCAACAAATCAACCTTAGGGTTGTAAACTGTGGTTTTGTGGTATTATTCGTATACAAGTACATATATTCATCCGGGCGCTGAAATGTGAATTAATTCACTTCGTTAGACTTCTGGTTGGGTTCTCTACCCTCATCTAACGAACCAACTTTATGATTGATTGAATACTGTGGATATATCAGATATTATAAACAATTTCACATATTTATTATTAGCGTTTCTGCCAAACCAAAGTTTTTAAGCATTCATTTATGCACGGGTGTCGCGGACAGTACGTTTGCCTTCAATAGCTTTTCAATTATTAAAAAATTATTATTTTGACCGAAGGCTTTGATTCCAATTTGGTGGATTTATTTTTGTCCTGGTGAAGCTAAAATATTTGCTTTCCTCGTTTCCATTCAAATATAATTTTTAAAAAATATCCAAGGAGATGTCGTTAATGTGAATTCATCGACATATCCCTTTTGTGATCCTCTGATATGTGGAAAACAACAGGATTACTACGTCACCTTCTATTCTTCGAAAAACATTGAAATATCGACTCAAGTTTTACATTTTTACAAAGAGGATGATCTTGAATATTTAATTTTCTCATTAAAATATGGCTTGAAGTCTTTCAGCCTTTATTATTACAAACATTCCCTAAAAATTGAGAATGATTACCAATTCTGCAAATTTAGGAAATAATAGTGTTCCTATATTATTTAATGATGCAGTAGTTGGTGTAGTGTGTAGATGTACATGCGTGTGTAGATAATCTGTGACCTAGATCATTAAGAAACAGAAAGTTTGTGATCAACAGGCTCTTCAGTTGACAAAGTCAAGGTTTAACATAACAATACAACTCCTTTCCTCTTTTGTGAAACGGTTTGAAAGAGAACTTGGTGTATTCGACTACCAAAAAAGAATTTTTTATAATTATTAATATAAAATACGGAAAAGTCTTCAATATATTAGCATTACCTTACGAAGAATCGGCTTGATACATACGATATGCGAGGTATTTGCCTATCATTTGCAATAGCATATAGAAAGAACATACACATAAGAAATTTTCTCCTAAATACTACTGTATAGGAGATTCTATCGCTGAGAATGGAAGACTCTCTATTCTTTCCGTGAATAAAAATGTCGGTAAAATATTTGCTTATTTTATTCTAAACGTGTGTAAAATTAAAGTTGAGTTTTCCATAATTTTATATTCACATATGAGCTACAAAATTAATAAAAATCTATGCCACTTCCAAACTTTTTAATATAAATCTTTATTAAATAATAACGTTCTATAATTGCGCCAATGTACTCATTTGATTAGTTTAAATGAAAATAATTACTCAGACTTAAGCTCCATTTTCTTTTTCCTTATCCTTATTTACTGGAATAAAATTTCCTTATTTTAATTTATCTCATTTGAGGTTTACGAACAAAAAAATATGCCATATCATAATACTATTGTTCTAGTCCTATTGGAAATTGATTCTTGAGAAAATTGATTTTTACCTGAGTATTTTTAATCATGAATAAAATTGGCCTAATTCTCCACATATTATTTCAGTATCCTCATTGTATCTCAATAGTTGATTTTAATTTAGGAGTTAATCACTGACGGGTATGTGCAAAATATATATATATTTAACATTCTTTGAATGACTGTTACTGTTCGATTTCGTTGTATTTTCAACCAATTCAATGTGTGTAGCCCGAGTTAGCTCCTATATCTACGGGATACGGAGCAGGCTGAAGGCTACCATATACTACACCAAGGTATCACCAGTTATGGTACGATTAGTTATTTGGAGTGGATAAATCCCGTTTGTTGTAATTATTTCCTTAGTCGGTACGTAATTCCCTAGTATCAATTCTGTGGTTTTAAAACATGAGGAACCTGAACAGGATTATTATAAAATAAAATATATTTAGGGGTCAAAATCTATCCTGCTCGAATAATAATACTATTTGGTTTTTTGTTTTCGTCGAAGATTGATTAAATAAGTTAAAGATTTCACTGTAGCCTTAAGTGTAAAATATTATAGCCTAGGTATTAAACTGTAAGCAGTAAATTAAGTAGTGTAATATTGTGCTGAAAGATACCGAACTACACGAACGGTTCCATAGAGTATTAATGTTTCTGAAGTATCTGCTCGCACCCCGAAAAGATAGTGTTTGAAATCAGGAACACGCTTGTTATGTTATCAGTAATTTTCGTGTGACATAACTAAGTTTTCTTTCATTTTGTACTATTTCATCAATTTTTAACTTAAGTAACGATGGTGTAAGATACATTCCCCGAATTCGTTCATCGATTGAAAAAATAACAAGCCCATGCTTTTGATCTACTCACGGTGATAAATATATATTTTTTTGAATTACCGTGGTAATTATTCAAAATGATATGATATGATAACTTTCAATTAATATGTTTTCCGTTGTTAAAAAAATAATGTGATTCATTGCCATTATTAAAATCATCACTAAAAAGATTATTGAATAGTGACAAAAAATATAAAAGATTGAAATGCCTTTTCTCTTTATTGTTTGGATGTCGTTTTCTTAAAGAAATGTGGAATTCTAGAAACCCCTCTATTTAACTATCTTAGAACCAGATTTAAAATGTATATTTTAGTTTTGAGTACTGAAAATAACATTCGAAATCTATAAATAAAATTGCATTAACTAATTTCTCATTTCTCCTTTACAGGTAAGCATCGATCATTAATGAGATTTGGGATGGACATTGACGCATACGTGTAAGTATTGTTCACTTAAAGAGATTACATTTATTGGCAAAGAAGTTTAATGGGGAATGAAGTGTGGTCATTTACAACTTCTGCCCTTTAAATAATTCAATTTTTGCGATACTGGTCTCAAATTATTATTGAAGAACGTTGGAAGTTTATGAAAAGCGAAATAATCTCATGTGGAAGATACTCTTTCATTCGACCAGAAAATTATGAACTACGACGTATGTTACTCTCGGTTGATTATCTTATCGTTAGTGAGATATGCACCAAAAGTATCATTAGGCAGTCCATTAAATCTCTTGCCTCGTGCAGAGTCATAGAGCCTTGTGATAGTCTCATAAAGATTTCCTATCTTAAAACCTTCCAGTGTTGTGAAAAAGTAATTTCATCGCACGAATCGCGAGGACGGCTTCCCATTTTGAGAGAGGAAGACCTTCCAACCCGCATCCTATTTTCATGCCGCCTCCTACAACCTCCCTTAATTCATCGTAAAGTTCAAATAATCATTTCTTTTCCTTCTCCCAAACGCCCGCCTACTCACCAACACTTCTCATAGTCCCCTTCCGTCTTTTTTTATACCTGAAAATCTAATCAAACTTTTAGCGCGCTCGGGAATGTGAGCATTCTTCCCGCTCCACTTTTAAATACTTCATCCCACATAAAGTCTTGATCTTCTGCTGAATACCCACCTTATATGCCACTATATATATAAACGTACACACATATGTACCTATCAATGTGTGTGTGTGAGTGGGTTCATGCATGTAGTAGGTATGTAGAGATATATATATATATATATACCGCGTCCCATATTGTACGTATTTTTTAAACTATTTACCAGGTCTCTGAATTAAGGAACTCGTTAATTATGCATGTGGCAATTAAAAAAGAGGACTCTACAAAGGTAGTCTGCGGGGTGGCTGAGCTGAAGGACCGTCGAGGGGCAGGAGGCGAGACAGTTGTTCCAAGATCCTCTCTCTGGAATCCTCTCGCGAAAGAATGTGGCGGACGGGAATTGAGGGACAGGGAGAAGTAAAGACGAAGACGGTGCACGCGGAGAGACGTGGCGCGGATAAAAATTTACCGTTGCGTGCATGGAAGATCTACGAGAGGAACGCAAAAAAAAAATAATGGACGCTTTCTCTCCTTTTGCAGCGTCGGAAATTCTGGATTAAACGGATCGATGAGGAAGCAATCCCGATGAAAACTGTAAGGCATTGAACGAATGTTTTAGCTCTTACTACAGAAAATGACGGGAATTTGCCTAAACTCCTAATGTCTAATAAATTTTTCGTTAATAAAGTCGCTGCGTAGGTTTATTCGGCTAATGAGCACAGAACAAAAATTATTTACCCCTGTAATCGGGAACGTTTCCTCTTAGTTCATTAAAAAAAAAAGACCATTGAATATTTCAGTTTTTTATTTGCAGTCATTTGTTTGAAAATTTCGTTTCGAGTTTACTGTACGAATAAAATAATGTTCAATGATAATATATTGAATGAAATTCCAGACTAATAATAAACAACTATTTGACAATCAAGTTGAATTGAAATAAATACATTTTGCGAATACTAAATAAAAGTTGAAGGTACAATTTCCTCCGTGTGTGATTATATTTGACGACAGTCAAATCACAGCACGGAGGTCAGACGACACGGAGGAAATCCCGGAAGATTTTTTTCTTCAATCGCATTCTGTGGAAACCTTCAAAGCGTACTTAATAAAAGTACTTCTTACAAATAGATAATCAAAATAACGAATAAACTTAATTCTATGAGAATTTCTCTTTTTTCTGGTTCCCTGCCCAAGTGCTGTCTTCTTTCTGTTCTTCTATATATCTCCACGTAGTTCGTACATTCCCAATCCCTCTTCATCTGGTATACAGTCATAACCTTCCTCTGCGGTTTCCCCTCCATTCCAGAATTCAACCCACTATTAACGCAATATTTAAGTAGGCCTTTATTAATTTGAAAATATTTTATTTAACTTTGATCATCATCACAATACAATTATTGACTTACAGGAGCTCTACAAGCGATCCTCTCACCCCCAAGATCCACATTTCTTTGTCATTTGTAACTTTAATATTCTACATTATTCTTCCTCTTTCACCATATAAGGTATAAGATTCTTCCCACCAAAGATTCTTTCCAATTCAGCTTTCACATTCTTTAATGTCTGAATATGTAGCCTCTTAATTTCCCTCCTCATATAAGTGTGCTCTCATCATAAGATCTTCTTTCGATAGCCTTTTAAAGTAACTGTACTCCTTAATTGGTTCTTCCCTATTGGTTTTCAATTTTAGGAATCATCTTCTTAAAAGGCAAGACTTCTATTTCAAAGAATATTTTTGAAATAAAGTCAACTTTAGTCATTATTAAAATATTACATGCCCTTAATTATAGGTTAAACAGTTAAAATAACATTAAAATTATTTTCTAAAAATTCTAGCATTTTAATCCAATTTTTATAACAATGCAAGCCTCTACATTATTCAAATTACGTAAATCCAGCGGAGAAATTGAACCGAGATTTAAACCACCAGTTCTGTTATGGATATTTGTTTGTGTTCCATATTGGTCAATTTTGTTGTTCAGGTGATTAATGTTAATTGATGGCACACTGCTCTAGCCTTTACCTTTAAGAGTCCCAAAAAGATGTGCCAAATGCAGCCAAAAGAATTTCTTTCGTTATGAAACGTGGAATTAGACTTGATAATTAGAATTTAAGAAAATATATTTAGCATATGCAATGATTGTTTTTAATCGGGTATATCATATTCATGAGACTTGAGTGTTGAATATCGTTGAAATTCAAATTGATTTATTTATCTGTCGTGCAATGTGATGCAGGGTAAATTCTTCTTAAATATTGTATTACTTTTGTACTTTGTAAAATGTGTAAAAGAAATCTGTTGTCTGTATTTTTGCACAAATAATCATGGCTCTAGAACTGGAAAGAAGTCACTTTCAAAATCCGTTAGGAAATTTCCATTTCCTGCCTTACATTCTTTTCATCCATGGCTTGGAAACTTATATCTCGACTGTCCTCAGATATTGATAGTCTAAAGAATTTGAGGGGGTGTGAAAGGGATAACACGCCGTGATTTCTTCGTTGGGACGTAATTAATTAAACATTTAATTCTCTTTTCGTTCCACGTACTTTTGCACGCGTTGTTTTCTGGGGATCGATAAATTTTTCCATGGTGGGGAGGATCGCTTCATCTCACGGATCACGGCATTTTGATCCATTCCGCCAGGTGGAAGGGAAAAAGGAAACGATCCTATCTTGCTACGGACTCGGAAGGGAGCTATATGGTGCGCTCCACGATGGAAGCGGAAATAAATGAATGACGAAATGGTTGCGCTCGGTGGGTCGCTCTCCAGGGGGAGCCGAGGGAAGGTGGGAGAGGGAGAGTGTGGATGAGGACTCGCGTATTTACGATGCCCATGTGCCTACCAACTACTTGATGGGAGAGCGGGCTTGTGTGTGCCGAGTGAAATGGATGTCTAGTCGGGAGGGTTCGGGTGGGAATAGAGTAAACCCTCTGGTATGGCGCCTTTTATCGACTGAATTCTCCGCACTACGGGCAGAAATGAAGTGGCATGCAAACAACCTCTGGTGGACTACGGAGGCACTACCGCAATTCGCTTTTCGTTTTTTTTATGCCACGTTCATTTTTTTTTTCGTTTACTTTTACAAATCGATCGGTTGGAGACGGCCGTTCCCTCTTTTTGTTTCGGGGAAAATGCTACGTTCAAAGGAGATGCGGAGGCCGTAATGGAGGTGGCATCATTATTGCTGAAACGTCGCTCGTCTCGATTCGTTGACGGACTCTTGGATCTGATGGCACACTTGGAAATTGCGGATATGAATTATTCACAATTATGTCAAAGTAACCGCTAATTAATCTTACAATTTAAATATATATATAGATATATTAGAGTTTCGCTATTTTTCGCTAGTTTCGCTATTAGAGTCTCGCGATAAGACTAATTTATATATTAGAGAATACATATTATATATTATATTTATATTCGAGTTTCGTCTAATCTCCTATCTGAGGAAGGTGGTTCTGCAGCCACCGAGAATTTAAAAACTTGTGAGTCTTTATATCTTTGTGATTGATGAATTACTTATTATTATTATAAAAATTATACTTATTATTATTAAATAAGTACGACATATAATTTATAATAGAGTGAGTATTTTCTTTAAAAAACCTAGAAAATAACGAGTTCATAACATTACAATAATTTTAAGAATTTTATTTATGAAAATTAATCTGTAACTAAATTTGAAAAATATTTCTTTGAACATCGTTGACTATAAGCTAAGGGTATATGGGTGAAATTACTTATATCAATTATACTTATATTACAATAAATCATCATAGTATTTATTTGTTAAAAAATACAAAGGGATTCTAAGTCTAAAACTCTCTGGAGTACTCTAATGAATAACCGAAAAATGTGACGCTTAGAGATAAATAGTATCTTTTTTATTTCTTAGTAATGTGGATCTTACGAAAGACGAACTAGATGCCGATCAAAATTTGTACGATTGAGACAGACTTTTCGGAAGTCCCCTGGATGCAATTCGATTTGTAATGAAGATGGATTGATATTATTTTCTTTTAATTTTTACCGTAGCAGTACCATTTATATGTGTGGATTTATCGAAAATATTTATATTCTTATTTTTGCTAATGCCTCTGTTTCTCCGATAATTTACTTATTTACAAAGTTTATTTTAAATGGAGTTGCATCTACTGTAGTAGTCAACCAGAAATTTAGCATTTCAGAGTTATTATTCCAATAGATAAGTTTACCTGAACGTGGAACTTTCGCGAGATTTAGCAGTATGTAAAATATGACCGATAGCATGGTACTTTCTGTACTATATTGTGTTACCTATTCTCTTGGGTTGTGGTAGTATGACAGTCTTAAGGTAGTCTTCTGGCCACTTTCCTCTTTTGTGTATTTTATTACAGAAAACGACAATAGCTATCTCTTCATCATTAAGATTATTCGACTATTTTGTGGATAAATCTTCGATTTATGCTGCATTTCATTTCTTCATCCACATTAAAGCCTATTTACTCTGCTATCCGATATATCTTATCCCACTAACCATTCTTTAACTTCTTTACAACCCATCTCCATATTTAGTGCAAATTTCATGAATTCACAAGTAATAATTCAACTCTTATAACTATAATATTTTTCCAAAAATTCAAATTCTTGAGATATCCCTTCATCTATACTTATTCTTTCTCGTACCTATACTCAGATATAACCGTAATAATCTCCGCAATTCTAATTATATAATTTTCAACCTCAGTTTATTAGCCTTATAACAATACTCCCTAAATTAATACGTTCAGGATGAAGTAAATGCTACGTGACTCAAGCATCTTTGTCGTAAACTGAAAAGAAATTATTGCGCTGTAGTGTAAACTTTAACGTCCGATAGTTTAATACAAGGTTAGATATAACATCATCTTTCCTTTATCAAATAGAGAGCAATATTTACTTAATAATGCACATATATGTTTTACTGACATGAGGAAAATTTTATAGTAATCAACACCGATTTTATAAATATATGTATGTATCTTACCCAATGTAACGAATTTGGAATTAACCCTCTCGCATGTTAGTGGTTTCCATGCTTAGTTTATATTTTTCGATTCTACCTCACGGTGATTATATAATTTTATTTGAACAGTTCCCAAATATTCCGATAGAGATCCTATTACTGCGACTGCCCTCCTGTATGTCTCGAAGCTCTCTCGCGATCCACTTAATAATTCAAAAGGCCTAGAATCCTCTTTGGGCTTGTTAAATAGCCATTTCATGCTTTTCAAAATTAAAGTCCTCCGGGGCCTGTAAATGTATGAATTTATACTTTACGAGCAGGAAACTTTGATATTCTTTGTAAAGACCCCCCATGGAAAAAATTTACAATTCTTCGGTGTACAGACGGAGTTCCGCAGAGTGCTTTGCAAGTCTATTAAACCTTCACACCTTCTACGTAAAATGCTTTCTCTCTCTCTCAGAGGTCAGGACATTGCAGATTACAATTTCATTTAATTGGGGCATTATGCAAAACGAAAGCCCTCATAATTTTTAAATGTGGAAAAATATTTAAATTAGTGATAATGTTCTCTATTAATTATAAACAGCATATTTAGTTTCCTAGCCTATGCTATTTGATTTTTTCTATTTTTATGAAAGAAAAAATATCAAAATTAAACTATCTGATTAATGTATCTCCAAAATATGAAATTAATAGTTACAAATATACTACTGTTAGTGGCTAAATTCCATGGCAGTCGGTATTTTACTGTCACCATCGTGAATTCATTGCTTGGAAATAATTAATCACATATTGTGAGAAGCTTGTTATTTTTTATGCCGGTAATTAACACCCGTGGCGCTAATGATCTCGATGTCGATGCGCCCACAATTAAAAAAAAAACTAATGCTGGCACCTAATCCCTTCGATTAGATAATAAAAGGATTCTAATATCCTAAAATTGGAACCTAAAAAGTTTTTCTAAAGAGATCATTTTCTTTAGTTTAAGCTGCAGGAGTATCATCTTCGATGATGACGAAAGTAATCTACCGGTTAACGTAGGATTTTTGATAAGTTTCAGGTTAGATTTTCCCCTCTACTCCTTAGCTTAATCCCTATTATATCATGCATTCCTCACACCAATTACGGGGTGCATTAAAGTTGTGAGGCCTCCATTTTTTTCTCCGGACTGGAAACAGATAGAAACATGCGGTTTGTTTTAAAATGAGCGGGAACTCGTTGTCAATGCATGACAGAGATGGCAGCAATGTACGACAGACAGAACCTCTATCGGCAGCCGCCAGAATTATAACTGTTTTCTATACTTAAAATGGTGACGTTTACGTTACTTGACCAGCGCGTAAATATTCGTGGTGTGGCACCGATTGAAATTCATCGCCAGTTGAAGTAGACATGTGGTGATGGAATCATGGATGTGTCGAAAATGCATTCATGGGTGCGACAGTTTAAAGAAGGCAGAAAATCATGTGACAACGAACCAAAACAATCTCGGCCTCGCACACCGACAGCGTCACAGCGATTTTCCAGTGGTCAAAACA
>WURS02051703.1:0-10940 GCA_011762765.2 Rhinocypha anisoptera | reverse complement strand
CCGGAAACGAAATAAGCCCAAACAAGATCTCATACGGGTCGACGCTCCGCTTCGAAAGGGAGGAGGAAAGAGACAACGGGACTTCATTCCCTCTTTGATACGGGGGATAAGAAGGGGCTGGGGAGAGAGAGATAGAGGAAATGGGAACGGGAGGGTCGAGGGAGGTGAGTGACAATTTCGTCTCGGAAGGCTTTCCGGGGGACCGGGAATCCCATTCCAGCACCACCCGCCACCCCTCCCCATTCCGCCACGCCCTTTCGGCTTCCGGAATTTTCCTTTCCACCCCACGAACGTCCCTCCTCCTCACCACCCTACCGCCCCCGCCCTGACGTCCTCTCGATCCCCCTCGAATTAGCCGTTCCTCCTCGGGCTCTGCCCAATTACGCACCGCCGCTTGCTTCCCGACTGCCTCCCGTGCACCTCGGTCGACATTTACTCCGTATGCGGGGATCAAATTGTGCCGGGATGCTCGGGGTTGAGGGAAAGGGGGGGATGTGAAGCTACAGATGAAGAAGAATGCTCACTCGCAACCTGTCTCTTCGGCTCGGTCGCGTCCGAAGAAATGTGTAGCCTCCTATCCGGGGCTTGCGGTATTGATATCACGACCGTTTTTAAAAAGAAAAAGATAAAAAATAATTATGAAAAAAACCACGAATGAAACGCAAACAGAGCGTGACTTGGGTAATAATTTATAATTTAATGTTCATCATCATCAATACTTCGATCCGAAGATTGGTTGACTGCTGCCCTATGCAGGGCTGCATTTTCTAGGGAGGTATTTAATGTGATCGTTTCCCTTCGCCTTCCACATCGCAGTACTGCGGCCGATTCATTGAATTCCGTCACTCTCGCCCACAGCTATGGCAGTTGATGCCGGACCGATCCTCTTGATCTGCGCCATCAGTGCCTACTGGTAAAACTGCTGCCTTCCACTAGCTGGTTGCCACTGCAGATGCGGATTCTGCATCCTATGCCATTGGCCACTCAATCGCTCATTCGCCTTCAGGGGTTATTTCCCACCCCAAGGACAACAGGGTGCCCTACCTCCACCCGCTCATCCGCCCTTCTTAGAGGATGTTGGCACTTGGAGGAGGGGATCTCCTTATCCCCGGAGAAAAACTCAGTCCCTGTGCTTGTTAGCCACCTGTTAAATCAAGTGATGCCCCCTCTCTACCATGGGGAGGTGAACATCAGGATTTTCCCTTCCTCGAGGTTAGGACCACGTTGGCCTTTCCAAGTCCCTCTGGTACTTTCAGAGATAACATATTTCCATTTTATATTCATTTTAATTCACTGCCAAGAAGGAGTTATACATTGAATTTCATTTAAAGATTTTTTATGAGTAGGTCATGAGGTTAGAAAGAATGACATGCATTTCTCACTGAAGAGGCTACAACCACCTTTACATCATAATGAGGATGACCTTCTAATTCTTCAAAATAGTCATTTATTTGTTCATTTGGTTTCAGCTGAAGGAGTCCTTTCGATATGTAGGAGATGTGAGGGAAGATGCAGTAAAAAAGGAGCACCAAGATAGACATTCCTGTAAATGTGGACATTAAAGGCCTCTGTATGTTTTCATTGTAATCAAGTAAATGCGAGGTCTACTATATATGTTATTTCAATGATTGTGCTTTTTTTAATTTGTTCAAACTGTTGCATCAATGCACTAAAAAAATCAACACAATCCATAACACTCAATGACTGCAGTCCATCATGTTAAGTTTCATCCATTAGTACAGTGTAGATCCTAAGATTCGTGGTATTGAGGATGTGGGATGGAATTCAGGTATCAGGATAGGAGTATTAGTTGAGGTGTATTTTCTTCAGCAGATTCACCAGGTAGGCATAGGATGTGTGTATGTGAATTTGTATGGCTGTGTGAATGTGGTTTTGTTTGTTGAATGAGTGTTTGCTGTTGGTGGTGTAGGTTAGTCATTAACCATTGTTAATGACTACACTACACCATTAACATAGTGCAGTATTGGTATTAACTAACCTAATCAATGGTGGTAGTATTGTGTGAATAAAATTTAAATATTTTGTATGTGTTTGACAACAGAATTTCTTTGAGTGGATACTAGGATGAGATAGGGAATAATATATGGTTTGGGGAAAATGTTAGGATAGCCAACACCTGAAATCAGCCTAACACAGCTACTATTCTACACACTAATTTTTGAAGCTTTGTATTTTTTTTCTTTTATGTGCAATTAATCTTGTGAAAATGTTAATGAATTGATGATTTTTAAATGCCATTTGCTTTATGATAACTGTTCTAATGGTGGTCACTGAAGGTTTTTCTATGAGTTTTCCCTTCACCAAGGGTGAATACCAGGCCAAAGCCATTTCCATACTATAAGGTTGAATCAATAAATAATTTTTTGATAAAACTGCATTTCATTTTACTTTATCTGATAATAATATCTTGAATAAAAAAGTGTTGGTGCACATGGGCAGTAAAGAACTGTTGGTGTTAAAGGAACTTTAAAGCTTAAGATTAGCATGCTAGACTACGGAGCTGAGTGTTGAGTTGATGTTTCTAGTCTCGGGAATGGTAAAAGTTTTCTATTTCAATAAAATTTGTTTTTTAAATCTAGTGAATGTATATATGAAGACTATAATTTACTCACCCTATTTATCTTAAATATTTTTACAATTCATTTTTTCACACAGTAACTGTTCTAGCTGCAGGTTTTTTACCCACCTTCTTCTTGCTTATGTTAGTTGTTTTTTCTTGCAGTTGGTTTTTTCATCATGGATAGCAGCCACATATTCCCACACAGTTGTATTTTTCTTTCTTCATGGGGTCAATAATGAAATCATCATTTTTATCATCATCAATGTTAAAAAATCAACTCTTTATTCATTTGTAATATTGTATTTCTGTCAAGTGGTTAAGTGTAAGAATGGACTACATAATCCAAATCTCCCTCCTTCAAATGCATGTTAGTATATAATTACCTCTAACTCTTGGAGCTGGAAACTGAAATTCCTTTGAGAATAAAGAATTTATAATTTCAGTCCTCTGTAACCCTTTCAGTGCCAATGGGCCACTTTATAGACCACAGTTCAATTACACAAATATTTTTCATAATGAATTGTGTAGAAGCAAAAATATATAAATTATTTTAATTACCCTGTAGGTGGACTGTAAATAAAGAATTGGCTTAGACATATTGATGCTAGTATGTTTATCTAATGCATTAGGAAGTTATGGTCCTCAATTTAAGATTTTATTATGATCAATTACAAATATATACCATAGAGCTATGACATTCGTTTTACACTTGGACAGGTGTTGGTAGCCCCTGTGGGTAGAACCCTTGGCTAATGAATGGGGGACCCAGGTTCAAAGCCCCATGATGCCTTGAACATCTCCAACTAAAACAGCAGCTGGGTGATTTTCTGGGTACAATATTTTCATGGTAAACCATAAGTGTCACAAGGAACTTAACTGGTCCATCTATCCTGATGTGTGAAATTTCACAATAATTATGTACATGATACTAAATAAAAATATTAATATAAAGACAATATATATAACAACTTCTTTGAATGTAGTTTTTTTAACCTATGTATGAAGTTTCTTTTCCCTAAAAACTACTTCAAGTATTCTTAATATTCTTAGATAATTACCATTAATTTTTGTATTTTGTGTAGTGTTAGAATGTGTGTGAGTGCAGTTAGATCTATGTACCTATACTTTTATACTAATACATGTGGGTTCTTTAACAAACATGACATTAAAAATGGTAAATTCTAAGTAACCCTGTTATCATGGATAATGCCCTATCTAAGCAACACCTGACATTCTGGCCAATTTTTTTTTATGCCCCTGGAATTCATCTGGAATTTCTCAGGATCCAATTCTTCACGGGAGACAACATAATGAATGGCTTTTACAATTTTTTTTTGCATCAAGAACTTCCAATTTATTAATGTCTATAAAATACTCTTTGATTTCATATTCTTCTGGTAAAATAATCTAACCCTATGGATAGCTGCTCCTTTCATGAAATGTCAGTGGTTTCTTCTGCTACTAAGTTATATGCACATGCTTCTATCACCTTATTAATGATTCTCTGCTTTATAGTAATACCACATGAGGAAATGATCTCATTCTGAACCTGAACTGATTGGCATGTGGCATTTCTTGTTTTTTCATGTTTGATCCCCCTCATCTATTCGTAAACGGCACAAAACTTTCAGTACTCCTTTATCATGATGCTTACCCAAAATCAGAAAATTGTGCATACCAGAAAATGCCAAACATGAAATTACCTTTTTATTTTCTTAGAAAACTGGTTAGGTTGGATGTCTACTAGGACGTGCTCTGGGAACAATCTTGTAGCATCAACAGCAGTTTTGTTCCTCTGGGTATTTGTATGACCTTTACAAACCTCATGAACATCTTAATATCTAGTGAAAGGTCTTATTATGAAAGAGCCAAGGACCCCTATGACCGAACTTTGATTTGGTGGGAATAACCACATATTTGAAAAATGCTCCTTTTAGGTAACTGGAGTATGCCAGTCAAAGAGAATGTACCTCCAACCTTTGATGATTGAATTTCCTCTTTAAGAGGTTAACTTCCTCAGAAAAATGAATGGCCTAAGTTGGAATCCACAATCTTCCAGTAACTCTTTCTTTTTCTCAGTCGAAATCATATATGACCATCCAATGTATCTACCAATGTCATTTTCATGAGTGTCATCCACTGAAACACCAGTTTTGATCTCTAGCTCCACATCTTGTCTTGTTGAAGAGCTGGATCCTCATCCTGTGAAGTAGGACGGATTGCCTCTTGTGTAGTCATAGTTGACACATTGGTATGTTGTTCGTCTTTGTTGCTACCACTCCCATTTCCATTTGGCTTTTTTCCTTTTCAAATTAACTGCAAACAATATATTGCAAATGAGAAAACAGACACATTGCACCGACCAGTATAGACCATTGCCATCATAAAATTAAATTATAGGTATAAAATGGATTATGTTTTCTAAGATCTCACTCAATGGGATCATTATAAATTAATTCTCACCTTGTTTTCAAGTTTTTCTCGAAACATTGATATTGGAGTTATACTGTTATTCCACATACACCTCAATTATTAGAAGCTGCACACAAAATACACTTTGGATGATTTAAAAAAATGAAATACCTCTATCACCTATTATTGTGCCATACTCTCCAATAATAAATTAAGGCCATGAAAAGGACATGGTGTATGAAATGACCAAGGGTTTCCACGAGATAGATTAGCCTTAACACCTTGTTCTTGGCCTTTCAATTTACTTCCATTATTAATTCCACCTTGCCAATGCCAAGTGAATGAGCACATAAAAATGTTTCACATAAATACCATAATATACCACTTTTTCTTTTTTTATTACGACATTTATTTATTTTACAAACATTTCATAAATGGTAGTCTGCAAGTTTTGCCGGTCTAACAACCTCCATTAAAGATTACTCTTAATAGGTTATGTGGGTTAATGAGTTAATGACTGATGCTAGTAAAAGAATTAGGTAACAAGATACACCAGGCAAAAACAACCTTAAATAAAATGAGCATGTGACGTCCTTAGGTCCTTGGGGAGGGGGGGCAGCTGCCCCCCCCCCTGACGATTCTCATGTACCTATACATTCATTCATGCTTTCCTTGTCTATTTTTTCGCGCGATCCCATCCAATTTCACTGCTTGCGCTCTTAGCAACGTTACAAAGTTTTCTCATAGATGGCAGGAAAGGTGTAGTTAGAGGTCAACGTCCATCTTTTCATCTGTTGCGTGGAATTTGCCATTGGAAAGTTCATCTAGTTGAATTAAAAGTATCTAGTGGATTTATCCATCCATTGACTGGCACAATCAGGTCTATGAGCTAACCCATTTGGATCTGATTTATATTTTCGTGCCTTTTTCTTGTGTTCCGTTCTCGAGGATGTCAGCTTAGTTTGTCTTCTCTGGACGGATGCAAGCAACCACTCGGAGAGCTGGGTGAGTGCAAGTCTTTGTTATTGTTTAGGTAAGGCGGTCCGCCCAAATAGAGGAGGCGAATTGGAGTGCCCGGTTGGAGACAAATTCAATCGTAATCGTTTTCAAATCCCTTACCCAGTGACAGATATTGCATTTACTGAATAGTTTTGATGTATTTAAAATTTGTCATTGGATTCGCCAATCAATTCGGCAATTTACAAAACTATTTACAGGTCTGTTATTGGAGTACTAAAACTTGTACTCTCATGAAAGGAATAAAAAGTTGATGTCTTAATGAAAAGGGCGCCTTAAAGTTTAACTAATGAAACCAAGAAATTCCCTGCGAAGTGAAACTGATAATTTGCTCATTGTATTCGGTAGCTTTCCATATAATAAACCTCATTATGTAATATTTAAATTTTAATTATGTTGTGTTCTCAGTGTTAAGGTTCACTTATTTTCCGGACATGCCGTCTTATGTTATCAGTAACCTCGGGGATATTCTTCCCTATGATGTAGTATAGGGCTTTAACAGGCAATAAATCAGTGTACGCGATTTCCGAGCATATGAATACCGTATATATATATATATATCCCGGTACCACACTTGAGTCAACTTACGTGATATCATTGAAATATGCGGCGATTTCGTTGCCTTAATGTACAGATTAGGTGGGCCCGCCAAACCACCTTGGGCATGCGTTTTTTTTCTTTTTTTTGGCGCGATAGCTTTGAAGGCTAACGTGACAACATGAGAAACAGCGGAGAAATATATGAAAAACTCGAATTACGCGAGTGGGATTTGTATGTAATTGCATATCTCAACGAGACCTAATGTGTGATTTGGACGTTTTTCATGTGCGACTGTTGTGGGAGAACGACAGAGATTGTTTCCGAGGTAACGGTATCTTTAAGTAAAATGTTCCAATGTTGACATGTTATGAAGCTACTTAATGTTCCTTTGTTTCAAAATAATGTCTCTTATTCCTGTCTGCCTTATTTTGATATCTCATTACAGAGCTAAGTAAAAATCTAACGAGTTGTTGTGTGCGAGAGCTGTTTACTTTTATAATACGGCTTCAGCGGTGCAACTATCTATCTTTCGGTTTTAATCCCTCTTCCGTGACGACTTGAGGATTATACTCATTCACTCTTATGCCACTTCCTACAGTTCTGAATTTCACGAAAATTAATGTTCAATTTTCGGTAAATTACAAAAGTGAATTTTCCGTTCTTTGAAAACTTTCCAGCTTCCATTCTTAATGGCCTGCCAGGCTATCTTGATTGGTAGTTCATTGGCAAGCTAGCCCAAAGGTTATGGGTGGAATTCCGCATCTGGCAATGATGTTGTGATCGTCCGATTGGTTTTTGTTCGATTTGAGGTTCTCAATGACCACAGTGGTTGACGCAAACTATACCTATAAAAGAATACTGGTATTACAATTTTTCGTATTAAAGAATCTATCATACTACTGAATTCACTTTTAGTTGTGCCTTTAGCCAAAAATAGATCCGTCTTCTGTGAATGAAAAGTCTTCTGGCGTGGCAGTAATCTGAGATTTCGAAGAAGAAAAACTCTAGCTTCGGAGGAAGCAAACAAAAGAAATTTTATTTAAAAAATGGTATTTATAATATTATATCTTACTCATTGTAAAAATAAATCTTAATTCCAATGCTTCCCCCCGTACTTTCTGAGTTTTATTGAAGCAGTAAAGGAGATTCACCCATGTTTTAATTGGAGCTAAATCGAGACTCCTCCGGCAATTAACTAAAAATATTCACCCATGAACAAACCAATTTCCTTGATATTTGGTATTACCCGCCGGGTGAGCCGGGCGCTCGCCGGCTATTTATTTTTTAACCCAAAGGTCGCAGGTTCGAGTCCCGCCTAGGTAATGGGTGTTGTGTTTGTCCAATAGAGTTTTTTCAATGATTTGAAGAGATGCAGATATTACAGATGCACACAGCTATTAAGTAATCTACTACAATTTAAATTTAAATTATTTACATTTATAAATATTGATATATGAACCTAAAAATATTTATGATAAATATATTTTGGCGTTTGTTGTTTATGATCAAACAGCCGACGAGGTTAACCTGGGGGTAGCGCGCTCGCCAGCCAACCCAAAGGCCGCGGGTTCGAGTCCCGCCTAGGTAATGGTTGTTGTGTTTGTCCAATAGAGTTTTTTCAATGATTTTAAGATATTCGAAATGACCATAGTCGTCGAGGCACCATCTTAGAGGAAGTTTTTGATTTTCCTGTGGTTTCTCATTTACGTTTTTACATTTCCAATATATATTCAACTTTTATTTGAGATAACCAAGTCAAGGAGTTCGACCTCAAAGAAGATTTGGAGAAGGCCGAAGGATAAGCAATATTGTGATATACGTGTACCATCATCGCATGCAGTCCATTCCACGATTATGTCCAACATTCCTAATCATGCCCACTGCCCATGTTCTGCTTCATGCACTGGCTCCCAGCTATACCAAAGCAAAAATACACCTATATATGTATGGACGCTATTAGTTTTGGTTAGAGGCGTTAGCTTACCTGTTGGAATCTATTATCCTATTGTTAATTTCTTTATGTTCGCCCAAAAATTTCAGGACATTTTCCATGCATGCATATTCAAAAAAGTATGGAGCTAAGTCACTTTGTCTTTAATGTGTTCGCGCTCGAAAAATATTTCATCTTCCTGTTTTATTCATTTAGTTCGACAACCCCAATGCTTTTCACACCACCTAAAACGGAACAGTATCGCAAGGTCGTTTTTGCCTGGTTCATGAGCAGCAGCATTGAAGCGAGAGCATTTTCAGAGAGTGGAACTGTCTGAAAATGTTAACGCGTCCTATTTCACGTATAACGTTTTTGAAGGTTTTTTTTTTAGCCTTTACTTCCTACCTTCAGTGGTTTTTATGTTTCCGTAGGATCTCAAATCACGGAGTTAAATGAGGGGAAAATTATCATTCATTCAACTAGGTCAATGATTGAATTCCTGCTGAAATTCAAAACTGCAAACAAGAGATGCATACACACAAAATTAAGGTGGAGTAGTAAAATATTTCCGCGTTATAAAGGACGACCGTCCTCCAATGCTCTGTGTTATTCTTGGAGGCAAGAAGTGGACGCAGATTCTTAAGCTGGTGCCGGTGCCCCTCCCATGGACTCTCCATTTCCGTAGGAATCGCAGTCCGGCTGACGCCATGGTTGCTGCTGCCTCGAGAGGCGGCAGTCGCTTTCGACACTATAAATCTTCCTGTAGGAAAACGCAAATGATTTCCCCTCAGATTAGGAGTGTAGCGAATTGTCCCCAGGATGCATCTCACTCTGGAAAGAAAAAGGAATAAAAATCTCCTGGCCCACGTTCGCCCGAGTGATGCCCGGAATATGTAAGAAGAAAGTTAAGGAAGGCTTTCTCCAGAGTGGAATATTTTCCCCTCATTTGGGACTGGGGGGGAGGGGGGTGGAACTGGTTGATAAGTATTGGCATCCATACCATTGAAAGATTGAATGCTCTCTTATTTTGTAATCTTTTTCCGTATGAAGAGATAAGGATCAATAATGAATTCCCGGGAGGGACGCTGAAACTATTTTTAAGGTTTCTCAAGTGTAGAATGAGCGACAAAAATCGTCAGTGATTTGCACGAAAGGTGAAATCCCAGTATTTAGTGTATTATGATTGAAGGAAGCATCCCGTATATTTTGGACTCAAATCTGTTTGGCTTAACTTACTACATCCCCATCATACAACGCACGCTACTCATTCAGACAGCTACAGATGTATGCAACTAATTCTTATTTCATACGAGCTCTAGTCCGATTTCTTAATGAGGTTAAAATTGATGTTTTTAACATTGAAACTTCTTTACGGTCACAATCACCAGTGAGGAATGGTGGATCATATCGAAATATCGATGTGAGACAATGCCAATAACTTTGGTATTAATGTAATTTTGATGCCTTCCAGTGCCTCATTTAAACATTTATTCTGTTTTTCACCCAAAGTAGTTATTTATGAGCAAAGACAATCCTGAAGAACTAAGAAAAAATGGACAGTTCAACATTAATTTATATTCTTTCTTTTTCACTCTTAACTATATTATTTGATCGTCATAAGTGTCGTTCTCTCCCCTTAAGTTGTTTGTTTGCAATGAATTGATCAAGCCATATTCCTTCTTAGTCCCTCGGCTCTAACTTAGATAAGAGTGATTCCCAATGAAAGATCGTCTTTCGACCGAGATTTCGCAACTTTTATGCCCCCATTGTTGAAGAGAACGAGCGGGCGAACGGTCTTAGCGGCGCTATAGTTCACGCAAGCGAAAGGAATGAGGCTAGGAATATTTCTTTCGTCTCCGAACGAGTAAGGGGCCTCCGTGTTTACCAGCAATCTGACGCTATGTTTGCCTATATGCTGAACTAATCTTATAACGGTGGTGGGATGCTCAGAAAGGCTTTTAGAGTGTACATTTTCCGTCCTTAATTTCCTAAATTAACTTCCTTACGGTGTTGGAACGTTCGTATTTCTGCCGAACCTGTTCCAACCCGAGCAGGAAAGAGAAGCCCGAACGGTAACGTTATTGATTAACCTATATTGTAAAATATGACCGAGTCAGTTTTTAAAAGAACAAATGAGTGCCTAATTTCACATAGGTACCTTGACAAACACAAAAGTTTGCGCGACTATTTTTTAGTAGGCAACAGACTGAGAAAAAAATTTGTCAGCCTCAATAAGTGTACAGAAAAGTTAACATGAAACTCAAGTTTATTTAGATTTCTACAATTACTTCTTTCGTGTTAATTACTAGTTTGAAATAAGTTGGAATCCAATATTATTCTGGTAAGTGTATAAATGATATTTATAATAGCCGGCCTCGGTGGTGGCGGGGTAACGTCCTCGTCTGCCAACCTGAGGGTCGCGGGTTCGAATCCCGACTAGGTGGATTTTTCTATATTCAC
>WURS02051692.1:0-10941 GCA_011762765.2 Rhinocypha anisoptera | reverse complement strand
CCCATTTTGGAATATGCCACTAATATTTGGGACCCATGTAAAGTAGGACATATTAAAAAAGTGGAAAAAGTACAACGTATAGCGGCCAGGTATGTGTTAGGGAGGCAAAAAGAATCAAATGAATTGGGGCGACGTGTTGCATTGTTTTCAAGTCTTTTGAGTAGACAGGATGAGTACAGATTGCACACTTGCGAGAGGAACGGGGAATATATGATGGGCTCAAGAGGGAAAGATAGCAGGAAGCGTGGGAATAGCAGGGGAAGAAAGGGGAAACATGCTTTAGTGTGCATGTGAATAATAAGAGAAATGGATGGAGGATGCAATGAGATAATGGAAACTTTTTTAAGGGTTTGAGCAAACGTAGGCCGTTGGTCAAGCGAGAGTATGGGAGGAACAGAGCAGGCGTTTAGGAAGGAATGTAGGGATCAAGTGGAGTTGAGTGATGTTTGTTGTGAAGAAAAAACGAATGTTTTTTGCAATGCAATCCCTTAGAGGCATTTAAATGTATTGCTCCAACTCACAAGCACAAACGAATTTTTAAAAATATACTCATTTTAATTAAGTGCTGATATGTAACTTTGGGTGCCAACTGAGGATTACCTGTGCCGTTGACACCGTTCATTGATGAAAAAAAAATCATGCGTCGCACGTACGTAATCATACGTGCACAATTTACATAGAGAATGTGGGAACCGTTTATACTACGACCTTAACAGATATATATATACTATACTGGAAGAAACTCTCAAGGCCGTACTCTTATGACGTCTGAAGAGCACGGCCTTGAGAATTTCTTCCGGTATGTTGAATTAACACATTAACACGTCTCGCAACATAAAATGCGAACAAGAATAATAAAAAACGTAAAAAAATAAAAAAATTGAAAAATAATAAGAAGACACGATTCAAATCATTACGAGAGCACGGCTCACTCAAACCTCAATGTAAACAGTCTGTGAATCAGAAGCCCATTTACAAGCTTTGAGGGTCCATCAGAAAACTACCTCTGAAGAAGAGGACGAAATATCCAGTACAATACACGCGTCGATCTTCACTCCACGAATAGGAAACTCTGTGTGACTCTGTATCTGAATTTGATCGAACGAAAATCATCTACCTAATACCCAAAGGGTAGCCTGAAGGTTCCAGAAGTTTTCGAAAGGGGCGAGGGTCGTCTCAACCACAGCAATTAAAAGTTACAAGAGAGAAATCCGCGCGTTAAAACGAGTTTTAAAAGATCCCATTGTGACGTAGCACTCGTTTATATATGTAGGTACGCGCGAATCCGTCGAGAGCCCGTCACCTAACGGCCGGCGACGGTGAAGGGGGACAAAAAAAAACGAAGGAGGTAACTCGAGAGGGAAACTTGGAAGAGGACACAGGACTCTGGTGGTCGGTCACGGGGCAGAAGGGAAAGGGCGTCCCTTCTTATGAATGCACACGACCGACATATTATTGAAAATAAAATAATACCTAAGACTAAAAAGAGAAGGATGCCGGAAGCCACGTAAAAAATCTTGTTGATTCAAACGAACAAGGCTGTTGTGCCACTACCCTTGAAATTCCCACTCGGCCGGGATGCAAGAAGCGGTAAACAAGTTTTCAAATAATGGCGGCCATTTTGCCGGGGGTCAATCAACGGATCAAACCCCAATTGACCAATGCCATGCCCTCCGCGGAAAAAATGTTTGGCGACAGTGGAGAGAGAGAGAGAGGGGGGCCATTTCTCCCGGTCGATCTTTACTACTTTCTTCCGCTGTGCCGTGAGTGTGTAAAGGTGTGTGCTGCATTAACCTCGCTGTAACTTGGCGGTCGTGAACTTATGATATGCCGCAATATTTTAATAGATTAATGATGACCCCCCCCACCACAACGATACAGTACGGAGGAACGCTTTGAAAATATGATTGACGTGAAAGTTGGAAACCGCGTCATTCTACTTTATCAATCCATTCGTTACACCATCATGATAAATCGGAAGTTGTGAGACAATTTTTATTCCCGGAAACGTGATTTCCCACTGAAACGCTCGTGGTTAGAGTGATCCGGTGTGGAGAGGCCGCAAGGTTTCCCCATTTATCACAACAAGCACACTTTATTAAACATTTATGAAAATTGGTCAATTCCAGTTTTATTTTTACTTTTTACGACATAGAAGACATGTCAAAAAGACTTACAAATGGATCCAAATTTTCTGTGGTCGAGGACGAATTCCTCCTCTTCCCCGATCCTTAAGAAAAAGGTGTGCCTCGACCACCGTAAATACGAATCCATTTGTAAGTGTTCTTTTATGTGTGCTTCTAGATGTAGTTATATTTACATGTGTGAACTTCTCACCGCTTTGATATATATATATATATATGTGTGTGTGTGTGTGTGTGTATATAACTTAAATATATATAGCGAAAGAAACAGGAACTTAAAATAGGAACACTTAAAAAATGGAGAATAACTTACACTACATATATTTCGGTGGCCACCGCCACCGTAATCAACTGAGAGAATCAGTTGATAACTCAAGAGTTTCTCTCGGGTAATAACGGCGGCGGTGGCCACCGAAATATACAGTGTAAGTTCCTCTGATTTTGTGTGTTCCTATTTTATGTCCCTCTTTGTTACATCTTCCATCGTGAATCAGCATTATTTTGCGTACATAAAGAGAGGTGGGGTGGGTTTTCTTGTAAGAGGAGTAAAGTGCTAAGAAAAATAAAACTGTGGAATTGACAAATTTCTATGACTTTTTAATGATGAGTAAAAACCAAAAAGTCAAGCCTGAAACGATATAAATTACCAAGCAGATTTTGTATAGTGATGATGTGCTGGTTAATCCGGTGGGCGAGGGCCCCGTTCGTCAACCGAGAGGCCGCAATTTCGACCCCCGCTCTCCGGGAGCGTTTATGTCGTTCCTATGTGGGGAGTATCTATTCCTCTGTCGGAGCCTACGGTGCCAAAGACCACGAAGACCAATTACTACGTCTTAATCAACGGTAATTCATCCAGAGCAGATACACCATCGTGGGGTTAATCCTCGGAGCCGGGATGCACCGGAGGGAGAGCATACAGACTTCTGTTCCCATGCTCTCTCTCTCTGCAAGGAAGACAATTAACCCCACCGTCAATGGTACGGAACGATTATGTGCATCGCCAATGAGATAAAAGGGCCATATGCGAGGCAAACACTCAAGTGAAGATATCACTCATTCTTCACTCAGTTGCTATGCTGGCGTGGAAGAGCAACTGTGTGAGGAACTCGATCTTAGAGCGGGAACCATGTTAACCATTGTTTTACACGCCGGATTGACCTAATTGATAGGGATTTTTCCTGATGTCTTCCATAATAAAACGTGGCCATTTTGATTTTTGAGCCTCTTAAAATAAAAAGATTGAACAATTAAATTTACCTTCGATAAATTACCGATTAATTATGTAGGAAATGCTTTCAATGTATCCTTAGTGGGCAATTGACTTTCATACTGTGATGGATGACCACGATCGACTATCCAATACCAACCACAGTGATCAACCCGAAGGTCGGTATGTTAAGTGAGGGTAGAGCTCACGTAGTACTAAGCCAATGGCGTGTGGAAATTCACACATCAGGGTATAGAGGTGCCAGTTCCTTTCCCTGTGGTCCCACGAAGATGTGGTACCTGAAAAATTACAGGTAGGGTTTATCTGGAGGTGTCCGGAGTCGTCACCGGGTCTCGAACCCGGGTCCCTTGGTCAGTAGCCCACTGCCCACTGGGCTACCACCTCCACCTATCCAATATGTTACCTATAAAAAAAAGAATATATGAAGGATTTGACGCTTTCAATTGAAATGTATTATTCATTTCATTTGAATTTTTTTGTTATATCTGAGTAGTCGTGTCATAAATCCGCTTTGAAAATATACTAGCGACGGTAAATTTGTATTTCCACGGGCAAATAAGTTTACGTTCGGATATTCCGGTGCATGTAGTTCTCGTAATCGCTATCGATACTATTATTTCACGAAATCGTATCCGATTGTTTTCGTCGAATTTCCCCGAGAAAAAATTCTCCCGTGCAGAGATATATATGGAACAAACGCCTACAGACTGCGGGTAAAATAATCGGCGGTCGCTGATGTCAATGAACTCATCAATAATGGAGTTTGACGTTTTGGATGAAATCATTTTCTTCCTAGTGGAAGACCCGCTACGACGACCATTAAGGGATAATAATAAAAAGCATCTAGGGGCCCAGAAATCTATTTAATACATTATTGAGGACTTTTTGCCAACTATAGTTTTCAGAACGGAAATTGATTGTTACAATTGTAATGTCAAGGAATGAAAGAGGAGATGTTTTCAAGGCACGACGATAATGAAACGCTATTTAAGTCCGAGTAAATTATTGTACAAGCGGGTTATTAAAACTACTCCATGTAGTCCGATTTATGGTATGATTAATTCCACTTCTACAGTCTGTAGAATCATTACAGTTGGTTTTCAGCGTTGGTTGATTCGGTGAGATAAATTTATTACATGCCATTATCCTCTTTAAAATGTTGCATTCCGAAAACAAAAACTTTTTCGATGACATTTTCAGTACCTTCAACAATTAGTAGACGATTTATGGGCTATATATTTCATTCAGTGAGACTCCCTACTGATAAGGATAGTGACTATGGCATTTGACTACATTACTCAGTCATATGGGTTTACTGAGTGCATTTTGATTTTTAAACTTTGTTAATTATTACATTACAATTATTGAAATAATCTCACACTACCTCCAGGAAGTTTTAAGCGATATTTTAAATACTGTAAAAGAAAAGCAAGAGATAGACCAATATTAAAGCAGTGAATTCTCATATTAGGATTTGATCTATCAATGATGTTTACGCCTTCACAGCCTCGCAAGTTATTCATCTTTCAGCTGTCCTCAGTGACCCCAACCATTCTTCCATTGGTTGACGTGATTTCTATTTATTTTTCAGGCAGATTTCACAGTCTCCGGTGACGCGTGCGTGAAACAGCGCGGCAAGTTTGGAATCACGGAAGCACAAATGGGGATTGCGTGCAGTGACGATGTTTTAAAGAGCCTTCCAGTTAACAAAACAGCCTTCTCACACTGGACTTGAATGCGATTACGATTGACTCTCAAGTGGAGTGTCTTTTTTTGCAAACTTCACGCGTGCGTTAATGGATGTGCCACTACTATTGACACATTATGATGTGGAAAATTATAGTTTTAGATAGCAGATAATTAAGCCATTTAAAAATTAAAATTATACCCCCAATATGAAATAAGTCCATAAAAATAAGTTAATGCTTTATTATAATGGGTATTGTTACCATCTTCATTCGTTTAACTAGGATAAGGGTAGAGGTCACTCGGTCCGCCGGGTTAGCCGCGTGGGGGCGCTCTTGCCAGCTGACCCAAAGGGTTAAACCCCTCCAGGGCATTGTGTTTTCTCAAACTAATTTCCCTGAATGGTTGGCGTCAACAAGGACATGAGGCCATAAAAATGTGCCGAAACCGGTTAACGAGAGTAATGAGAAAATGCCCAAGAAGAAAAAAAAGAGCAAAAAAGGTACTGGCGTAGCGAGAAAAGAAATCTCTACAGAACCCGACGATGTTGAGAGCGTGCACAGAGGTTGTAGACGTGGCAGAGGCAGAATATCACTTGGAACCACTATAAACTTTGAATGATGTTTTGAATTATTAATATCGAAGAAACAACACATTCGAAGTTTGGCACAATAAATTCTATACATTTATTCTAAACATTAATATTCAAAACAGATAGGATGTATTTTTTTAAAATAATTAGATTGTCGCATACTTTCTGAAGGAACTAGAGGAATCGCGTACCGCTTAAAGACTAACTCTAGTGATAATATAATCATCTTAACACTGTATTTCCACAAAAAAATTAAACGCTTGGCGTCATAAAAAGGTACTGATGATGACGCCAAGTGTTGAAACTAGTTGTACCAATAACTTTTTTGTGGAAAAGCAGTGTTAAGATCATTTTATTACTAAATGAACTTCCACAAAGTGGAGTCTGAAACCCTTGAACTCTAACTTGAACTGCTCAAGAAGACAAGGAAAAAGAAGAAATGTGAAATGAAGCATCATATGTAGCACCCATGTAAATGTCAGTAATAGTCATGCTCCACGTACTCGCACTTTTTAATAAAAAATTATTATTATTTTTTTTACTATTACAATTTATCAGATTCTATAAACTGTAGATATTATATATCGATGGAATTTTATAAACTGGGGATTAATCGGTCTGGACCATTCAGTGTGATTCAAATTACCATATGGACGATATATCGTGGATGATTTCGCATGAACAAGATGTCTCAATGGACATTTTTGAGCAGACGTATTTTCCGCTAATAATACTTAACGCAAGAGACACACATAAAATTTGAAAAAAACTCTCACCAACACCACAATCCCTGGTGACTTCTGTTATACATTAAAATTATTATGACTACAGCACTCTAATCTTAAATCAAATTAATACGTTTAACACACATTGTTAAATGGCTTATGTAAGTTACATAGTTAAATGTAGGTTTATGATGGTCGAGGTTAACTATTATGTTGTTATAGGCTTGTAAGGAATTGTACAATGTGTATTTTTACTAAATAAACAGCCATAGACTCCAAAAAGTATTCAAATATCGTGGCCTTCTAAGGCTCTGTATTAGATTGATCTGTATTATGCTGCGTAACTAAATCTGAAAATGCTCTGCGTTCTAAATATCATTCTACACATTGATGAGCAACTGTACTCACATGTTACCACCTTTCACGTCATCACTTCCATGTACTAATCCCTCTCCTACTTCTCTTAACTTATATTTTACCTTTTTATTCTACTTTTAGCTTTACTTACATTTATGTCACTATACTTTTACCACCTGTGACACATTACTACCTTTTTCCCTTGCGTTATATTTTCGTAAGACTCCTCGAATTTTCCCCCAAAGGCATCCTCTCCGTACGTATAATTTACACGACTAATTCGTACGTTGAAAATAAAACTTTTATCTAAAGATATTAAAGACTTTGAATTGAGAAACTTCGATCGACCAAATTGTAACCGACTCCTAGGACAACTCGGTCTCCACAAATAAACTCCCACCACCGTCACCACAAACCTCATTCCTCGATAGTATCAAACGGCCTTTCGGACAGATATTTATCCTACGCGCCGTCTCTCCCAGTCCTTGAGATTCACTTCCCGAACAAAGGAAGTGACAAAATGAAAACCCGAACCCCGGACGGATATCCCGCACGACCGAATTTAATCAACTTCCCCTGGAGTGATGTCGAGACGGTTTCAAAATAAACACATTTTTACAATCACTTCCTAGCCGGCCACAGATTTCGTGATGAAGACAGGCGACCGCGAAGCAGTCACGCCACAGAATTAAAATTTAACGGAAAGGACTCAGTCCTACAGCGTTCCATCACGTTGAAGAAAAGAAGTGCCCCTGAAAGTGAGGAGAATTCAGAAGGGAACAGTCATTCTCGTGATAGGGGAGAGAGGGGGGGGGGGAGGATACCAGAGGATCCCCACGGCTCCGACGGCCTTTTGAAACGTCAACGGCCAGCACCGCCACTGATAATGCGAGCAACGCATGCGGAAACGACATTCCAGATCCTTTTACATTGACCATTGGGGTCATTCCCCCATCTCCCATTTCAATTAGCATTGACCTTCATTATTCCCCTATCAGTCACGAGCCTCGGTCAGAGCAACGACCGAAATGATAGCGCGGTTGTCACTCACTTTCTGAAACCGCTGCACAAAACCCGAGCGAGCTAAAGACGTTCTCAAGTCGAGCCTGCTTCACTCGGGCGGCACACCGCGCGGCGGAGAGAAATTTGTGACGGTTCTCGCGAACCATTGCGATTAAACAATTCTGTGCAAATTTTTGTGCGATATAACTCTGAAAAGTTGACGAAAATGATGCTCGTTGATTTTGCGGTTGTCTAAGTCGCTTTTGAAAGCGTGGAATCGTACCGGAGTGGCACATTTTCGAGCTTACATGACGCGTCGCGTAAGCTGGAAATAAGGAGCACCCTACATTGGCCACGGTCGTGCAAGACGAACCCTGGCCAAGTCTTCCGTGAAAAATAAATAACCTTTCCATCACCATAGGAGACGAAGATTTCTGAGGAGAATAAAACAGCGTCTTGTATACCGGGGAATGTGGCAAGTGGCGACAAATTGAAATAATGCCGAGTAGATTTAATTCTTATTAGCGCATCGATGAAGAGAATCGATGGGTGGCATTTTTTACATCTTCTTTGCGTGTCGTTACACAAGTCAAATGCAGATCACAACAGGAGAAGGAGAAAAAATTACCAGATGGGAAAAGGCAGGTAATGCACGAGGCGGATAACCAGACGCTCGCAAGTTCGAAACTCGCTATGGGTAGAAGGGAAGTGCAAAATACATATAACAAACAAGTAATAAACACACATATAATATCTATACTACATATGCATTGTCGCAAGTATGGCAAATTAACAAGTGGGGTTTGGTGATTTCCGGTGAGGAACATTGGAGACAAAAAATCTATCACTACCACTCCGAATGCTATTCTAAAATACAGTGCCGAGTTAACGCCATGGAATGCGGAATTTCATCGGCTCTAATTTATAGCCAAGATCAATGGGATTTTTTCTGACGTGACCTGTGGGAATCCGTTCATTTTGAAGAGAAGTTAGTTTGAAAGCTCGGATAAACCCCAAGATAAGGCCGTGCGTCGAAAAGATTTGTTTTTCATAAAAAAATGACCAGCGCAACATTACAAAGTTCGTAGACATTCAAACTTCAAATTATTATCTCATAACTCCATCTTGCTTCTGTCTTATTCCCGATGATAAATTCAAGCTCTGGATCAAAAAATTCTGATTTTTTTTTGGCTTCTCGCAGATAAAACGTAAAGTTTCCAATTTGATGTGGACTTAAGTTACCTCCAAATGAACCACGTCACTGGCAGTATTCGAAACCAAATCATTACCATTTACTTAATGCCTATGTGTCGACATTATTTTAAATTCCTCAATACCTCTCAAAGCCCAAGCCTTTTTTTTTAGATGTCAACTAAGGGATTTTAATAGGCTGATGTCCTCTTGAAAAAACTTGTTTATGTTAAAACTATTTTTAATGAAAAAGTTGTTTATCCACGATGCCTTCCTGTGACTCAGCATTTAAGAAGATGGGCTCACGTGATTCCGTCAACCTTGACCACCTCCGACGAGATTGCAACGGATAAACACATCAGGGTGAGATTTACCATCCTTCCCAATCCATTCAGGTTGGTGCGAAACTTATCCACCTAACTTGCGCGGTATACGAGCGTTTAGATGACGAAAGTTTGAACACATAAAGGAATGACAAAACTGCAGAGTTTGAAAAGTTTCCAGTGATGACCTATAAACCGAAACGAGCTAAGACGACCGTGTTTGACGCAGCATTGTGTCAATTTGGCTTTTTCCCGATAGATCTGGACATATATGCAGATGTCAACTATTATCAATAAAACTAACGATATCAGCCTTCACTTCGTGGAAGTTGTGAATATCCATGTTTGGAGCAATATATATATTGTACTTTTCCAGGGAAATTTTGGGAAAGTACAATATACATATTATTCCAAGCATGGAAAAAATTATCGTTTAGTTGATAGCGGAAGAGTAGCAATTTTTCTTTTACTTTAAATTTTTATTGTGGATTCTGAACTAAAAAATTCATTATATTTATTTGCTGTGCTCTTCAGCGGAAATGTTTAAGGATATTGGAGGGAAGGCTTTCGCGGGCCCCCAAAAAATTTATCATCATAACTTTTTGAGGATGTCCAGAAGACCACTTCATGCGAAGAAATTGGAATGAACCCTCGTTCATTTATAAAAGTTTTACGTCACAATTTTTCTTGCTTTTAATGAGTGAAGAGAACTCGAAGTTATTCTGAACAATTAACTTCGTTAACTCGAAGCTAATTTGTACATGAAAAAGGTAAACTCTATTGACTTCAAAGAGACATGAAGTGGATATCTATAGACTGGGTCCAACAACGTATTACATAATAGTTCCAGTCAGTGGAATAACTAAAAAAATGTGGAAAAAGAGAATAAAAAGTAGAATAAGTACAGTTGGGTAGATTTATTTATGTACTATTCTCCCTTGAAAAGAATATTAGCGTTGTGTTCGTCCTTACGTTATATTTCCAGCAAGACGAGTCGGTATTTTCTGATTTGTCATTATTAAGGTTGTAGTTTGTAGCAAACACTGTATAATTCTATGAACAATATCAAAAGAGACTCTAAACGACAATGAGAATTTTGTGACTTCATTTTCACAGATCTAGTCTGGAACACTGGTAAAAACTGTTATTACTGTTTTATATTTTACGTTTTACGTTTATTTACGTACGTACTTTATATTTTATGTTTTACGAATACGAAAATCCTGAAGTTGCTTTATCCAAAATGGGCATACTGTGATTAGGGAGGGGAAAAATATTTGAATAATTACATAAGTACTTTGTAAAATTTAAATTACATTGCGTTTATAGTACCTGTGAATATTAATATATTATTACACTATCGTCTAGTTTGTATCGAGCACAATTCAAAATCATGATTTTTTTCCAAAGAGGCTACTTAATTTCGTTCTATTTCCGATTATTTACCACAAAAGAATAGAAATGCAGAAAAAGATGCAAAAATTAATTTTTATCGAAATGTGGCTTAATTTAAAAATCTCTCCAATGCTAATTTTTTGCAGAACTTCAGGAGATCTTCGAAGTCGCAATTCGGCAGCCCTTTCAAGAAGCGTTCTGACTATGCTAACCGGTTAATTATCCCCTTCTGCGAAGTTTCACTTTGACAGCGGCCATGGGGTGGCGTAGGAGGAAAGGGTGGGGGGGTTTATAGACC
>WURS02051682.1:0-10942 GCA_011762765.2 Rhinocypha anisoptera | reverse complement strand
AACTCACAGTGGTGAAGAATTTTCGGTGGAACCACCACCTTCGTCCGTTCAGGAGAGAATGTATATATATATATATACATTCTCTATAGAGAATATATATATATATATATATTAGCACGCCTGACCAGCAATTGGAAGTCCTGGTTCAAGTCCCGGCTGAGGACAAAACTTTTTTCTCATATGAATTTGTCGGTTTCCATCAATATCTTCTACCACATATTGTGTTCGTCCTTTTATATGTTCCTATTCCTTTTCTAATTTACTATTATTTGAATATATAACCGCCGAGAGCGGAGAAATTTGGGATCCCATCTCCAGGCCGTCGTGTTGCTCGTAGATCTATAAATTGAAAATAAAATTTTCCGTTGAACACATGAGGAACAAATTTCACTGTTAACTGGAACCGGGGCTCCTGCAGTGTGACTTCGGAAAGGTGGAGAGAATCCGATTTGGTAACATTGGGATAAAGGTTGCTGACAACAAAAGAAGTCATTATGCATTTGAGGGAAGGGACTTCTGTGAACATAAATTTCGTGAGCTCGATCAGTTCTTGATTTGAACTCCATGTCTGTTGTCACTCTGTAACGAAACAAGTTCGTGTGGAAATTCGTTTCCATGTGGAAACGCGAAGTATTATTTTACTCCAATCCACAATGTAGAGACGGAATCAGTTTTTTTACATAAAATTAAATTTTTCATAATAACTTATGCGCATAAAGTATGTATGGTCACTGTCCAATGAACGGCTCTCCCAGTAACTGTGTGGATGGTAGCCATCCTTTTTTTCTCATACCTCAATTATGATCCAGTCATCCGAGATATGGTTATTAATCGCGGATTCAGTGGAATGTGGTAACAGCCGATTGCATCTTGATGATTAGTCCTCAAGATTACTTTCCCTAAGAGTGGTCATGAAGCACGATAATCCAATACTTATTCAACCACACTGCAGCAAGCGGATTGCGGATAACATCAAGTAAATCATTTAAACAACTACAACTGTTTTGATTATCCGAAATAATCTCCTCATTTCTTTGAGCGTACTCTTTGTTTACCGTTTCAAATCGGTCCAGTCACGTGGCCGCAAATCACTAGCGGTTGCCGGATCATGGTTCACCAAGGAGTAACAGTATTGCACGCGCTTATCAGTCAAGCGTGGACTGAGGACAAAACACAAACACGGCAACGCAGCGTTCTAGCGAAAGGTAGTGGATTAGTTGCGGTCTTGAGAACATCTCCTCCTCCATCACCTTTGATTCTGGAAGCAATCGCCTACTCTTCGTCCATTAAGTATTAATGAAGTTTACAGCCCATAATGTTTCCACTGCGCAACTTTTATTCCTCCGGAGGTTTTGCGTTGAATCCCGCAGAGAGTTCTCTACCTCCAACCTGCGAACGATATCTTATAGGGTGATTATGGAAAAAGGAACACTTTTTATCCTTCCGCTGAAATTTTATAAGGTACGACTAGTTTCGAGGCATATGCGTTAAGCCGAGTTAACGTGTAGCATTTAACTGCTAAGGGCTACTCGTACGTGTGAACCCCAACTGCGATGCTTGTTACGGATCGATTAAGGTCTTGGTCGAGCAGAGTCAACCCTGATTCGACCTATTACCCGAAGTAGGACGTCTTCTACTTTCCATAAATTTTCGCAGTGCGCATATCGCAAAAATCACAACGATCCCTAGCAGAAACATGTCCGACACCGGTTGTTTTAAATGCTTCCCCTAATATTGGCTTCTGTTTATCGGGATCGAAGTGTGATGGAGATGGAATTATAAGTAACATACCTATAATATTATTGCTGTGGTAATATAAATTTTGCTACGGTGTTGTTTGAAGTTCGGTCAGCGATAACAGGCTCTTCGGACCTTCTTTTTCGCTCTCCTTTATCTACTTTCAAGAAGTTAGTTATAAAAAATGTAGCTGTATGAATGAAAAAAAATTGTTATGAATAAAACAATAATTTTATTACTTTAAAATTATAAACAACAAATATGTAATACCTATTGTTATTGTATGTCTTGTATCTTCATCGTCTTAAAACAGGCATGAGTCCGTAGGATAAAATATGTTATTATTCCTAAGCAATTCGTTTATTAATGTAAACCGAAGTGCGTCCCTTCGCCTCTGATGTATTACTATAGCCATAATGACGAGTTTATTAGCGAAATATCACTATGTTCGGACGAATTAGACGGTTTGTTGATTTGTAAATATCTAGTGGATGTTCAAGTGGAAAGATAGATCGAAAATGGAGGAAGTGTACAGAAGATGAAGGAATATAAGTAAATGTGGAGAATTTATTTATTAAATTAAAAACATCCAAAAACAGCAAAAAGACCTCTTACACTGGCTGTATAAAAGGAAATGAATAAATAGGCGAATAGAACACCTCCGGAGGCATGATGTGTTCAAAAGGAATAAACTAGAAGAAAAATTAGAAGAGTAGACCCCGCAATGAAGGCCGAGGAACAAATAATCTAGGGAAAATTATAAGAGACTTAGAAAAGAACTACCAAAAGGTAATAGAAATGGGACTAGTTAGGAATTTATGGATGGCTTAAGTGCAATCAATTCGAGCGAACTCAAAGAAAAATTTTACTAAAAACTTTCCCCCTAAAATTCTTCCCCCAAGCTCAATTCCCATAAAAAGCATGATTTAAATCCGTTCGAACCATTTCATATGGACGGCAATTTCTTTAATGCTCCGCGTGACAGGAAAGTGTTATTGACAACAAGTCCCATGATTTTCGAGACGAACTTCGGAGTTGAGGCTAAGTGAAATTCTAGTAAGAATTTTCACATTTAAAAAATCCCTCTCCACAAACGTATGTGATGACGAACTTGCGTTCGTCAACACTCCTCAACGATCTGATTGCTTACTCATCTAACCTGAGCGGAGCGTTGCGACGACTAGTCGTCGTGATGATGCGATAGGCAGCGATGCAAAACAGATTTCGCTAAACCTTGAGCGGGTATTGAGTAGCCATCCCTTCTCAGCCTAGGATCAGCTTAGAGTTAAATGTTCAGGCTCCTTCGGAATGGACGTTTACCAATTCCTGTTTATCCGTCCAGTTTTCGACGAGCCGCCTTTGCCAAACATACCTTCGGTTTCCGGAATCCGGTGCAGCTTTGATCTTCCGTGCGCATTCATGAAGCACGCGATGGAACGGCAGCCACACTCCCGAAGTGCTTTCAAGAGGCTCCTGTCAGCCACGCTGATTAATATGATAGAATGAGGACATAGTGCCTATGAAGGGAAAAGCGTGAGGGATTTATGCATCTTCCCCAATCATACATTAAATTATATTGGAAGGAGTCACGAGATTAATTGTGAATATCAAGTGGCAGAATTTATTCGCTAGATCTAATTTGAAGTCCAAGCCACATGCCTGAAGTAAGAGAAATAGACCTGACAGTTTACAGATTTTAATACTCGCACTTCCCTCGCACAAAAATACGGTTTTCAACACCGTTATAGTTTTTACCTTAATTAAAAAGAGAGGCATTGTCATCAACTGTGATTGCTCACTCGAATATTTGACTATTACCCACTGTTGTACAATTAAAGGCGGGTGTGGCAACAACTCGTGCCCAACAATGCCAACAGATTTCAGGAAATCGGGTCTCACATCGAACCCTGGTGAATTAATTAGTTATTTTAATTTTTTTTAGTTTTCATGTGAAACTGAGTTCTTTTAATATTCATTCGGTCCGCGGGGTATGTTCTTCGATTTTTTTTGCCATTTCTGGAGGTCAAAAATAATACTCGTTTCGCCCGGCTTCCAAACTTTAGTTTCAGAGCTTTCAACCCTTTCACCAAATCATCAGGAACGGTATATATGCGACCACGCTTCATTTCGCAACGTATTGGGAGGATAGACCGTTCCGTATGATAAGACGACATCGAATGCCTCGTGCTGTTGGTTAAATTTCCAGTGCTCAAAGGCGCGCACCGGCTAGGCGTCGAAGGTGGCGCCCCCTGTGTGTTTACGAATGCGTGCAAAGCGGATGTGTGCATGAGAGGCTCGCTTGCATGTGTTCGGTCACACGAGATGGAGAGAGAGAGAGAGCACAGCGAAAGAGGGCAGTGTATACATGACGGGTCGATTTCGCTCTGGACGTGCCTTTAGCACGAAAGGGTAACTTTTCCACTCGACAATACCACTCTCTGAGTTATAGATAATATAAAAGCTATAGAGTCAGGTGTGATATGGGGGAAACGACCCATAATCAATTAAATAAGGATATTTTGCAATTTCCACAAAAACTAAGCTTATTCTTTATTTCCGACCGGTTTCGGTGTAGTACACCATTATCAAGTCTTTTGTTTTTGTGGAAATTGGGAAATATCCTTATTTATTTGATTACAGATACTATGGTAACAAAACGTAATTAACCCATAAGATGACAGCATTGATGGCTTACTTTCTGTCATCATCGGGAATATCATCATATCGATTGGGTGCTATGCACAAGTAAGATTTAGGAACTGTTAAGCGCGAGGAAGACGGCTCAATTCGAAGGTCTGGACAGACCAGAGGAGAATAGAAGTCGTCGAAACAGTGCTGGAGGATGTTAATGAAAATGAGTGGACGGATAGAGTTGTGAACGAGGAAGTGAGCAGAAGAGCGGAAAGAGAGAAATCGGTTTGGAGTACGAGAAAAAGAAGAACGAGGCTTTTAGGACACCCTGAGGCATAATGATTTCGTGAAGAGTATAAAAGAAGGAAAAGCAGAAGGGAAGACCCCGCGAGGAAGGTCGAGGAACAAATATTGAAGTTATAATTGGAATAATAATTGAAAATGTTGGTAAAATTATAACAGACATTAGAAAGAACTACCTTCGGGTGACATAATCCGCATAAGGTAAGAAAGAATGGAGGGCTGCGGTCAACCAATCTCCGGTTTGAAGTTGTAAAGAACGATTTCAATTGGATGAATCGTTATCCATTTTGTAAAAAATACTGATCGCTGGGAGTGTTTTAGCATAAAAATTATCGTAATGCTCTCTTGATGCATTGTAATATGTCATTTCGTATCATGTAAAGATAAGAAATGAGACTAATGCCTCCCTAATGCGCCTGCCGTTGTCCTATTTCCAGTGATTTTAGCATAAAATTATTCCGGGTAAGAATGAAGACTTAAGCCAATCACTGTCTGTTTCTTTTATTTTGTCCTGGTGGTCCAATCTTCCTCATTCTGCTCCTGAAGATTATGTGATACATCGAAACCGGTCTTGATGATAACAATTTTTTTTAACTTTTTGAAAAGGAATTACCACCTCTTTGTCATTAATATGTTCCATTTCACCCCATCACGCCTAAAATTATGCAATTCCAATTTGGTGCGAGGCCGTAATAATCATCTTCGTATCGGAAAGAAATTCGAAGGACCTGTGCCTATTTCAATAATCTCGTTTGTGCTCTTAAAGTCTCCATAGTGCAATCCTAATCTTTCCAGTAACTGCTACACTAACCGCAGGGAATTTATAAGAATTAACTTTGCTATTTCCACATAAAGGTTTATTTGGTCCGACCATGGTTTCGTTGCATAGTAACATTATCTAGGTGATAGGCACCTTGATACTGTTACAATGTAACTAAACCATGGTCGGAACAAATAAATCTTTATGTGGAAATAGCAAAGTTAATTCTTATAAATTCCCTACGATGAATGAATTTCACAAAGTTACGCCCGCAACTGTATCTACACTGCTACACTTACTTTCCACTCGTATTATTAGAATTTTTCAAATATGCCACGGATCTTCTCTCTACCTTCTTTAAGTACTCTGAAATATGAGAATGAAATATTTCTCGGGTGGGTCCCGAATATGTATAGACACCGCATACTTCGAATGTTTTCTAACCGAAGGGAGATAACACCTTCCTTTGCCATTTTTGTTGCATCTTTCGATCACTCGTTTCACCTATCCGTTTCCTCGATGCAGATCCAAAGGTGCTTCTGATGTTGGCGATCCCTTAAAAAAGTATACGTGAGTATGGCCGCCCTCAGGGGGGACTATGGCGCAAGTTGCGCCATAGAAAAAAAATTTGAGGGGGAAAAAATATTTGGGGGACTTTTACAAAAAGAAATTCACTAAATGCAAATATTTTTACCCGTTTTCAGTAATTTATTTGCTTATCGAAAGGTTATAACGATTGTTATTGTCTCAGGTGTAATTTTGTGGAATTTGCTCAGCATATTGGAGTAAGAGAAACACTTGGTAATTCCACACAAAGGAATTTGTGTGGAATTATCAAGTGTTTCTCTTACTTCAATATGTTATAACGATTAATGAATGTTAAGCGTTAGGTGTAGTATAGTAAAACATTGTGCAGTTATAGAGAATCATTCAGCCAGCCGAAAGCTTCTTTTAATCAGTCGCGTTTCTCTATACACTTGGCTGCCGCTCCAAACCTTCGTCAAGGCCACCATAACATCCCCAAACGCAAAAGAGTAGCATAACTGACTCAGCATCCCTCCAGTCTTATTCCCGCCCCCTCCTCCCAACGGGTCACTTCACAGTACAGTCATAAGGCTTAAGATTTGTGGATCGTGCATACACTGCACGCTACCTTTTACGGTGATTTTTACCCCCACTTCCCCTTAGTCGACAATCGTAGTATTTGTCTCAAACCCTCGTACCTTCCTCCCCTTCGTTAAGTAACTTTGTCTCTGCATATGAAACTTTCAGCTCAAAAATATTTTCTTATTTTTTAGTAAGTTTATTTTTAGGGATGGGTTGAAACTATGCAAAGTAGCAGAGCTAGATATAATAGAATAACGCTTTTTCAGTTTTTAATGGTAAAACTATATTAGTTTTACATAAATATTTAATAATACTGATTTCCAGTGTCTAGATTTTGAATGCTTAAAATAGCATGCAATTTTCATTTATAACTTAATATGAACGTAGATAAATGTTTATAAAATATACTTTCGCTGAATGACATCAACAGATGCAGACCTGATGAAGCGGAAAGTTACCATAAATGAAAAACTTGAGGCACTTTTCCACAATTTAAATAGTCATACGACGCGTGTCGACTCACAGAGTCACCATCAGGATCAAATCAAATTTTTAAACGAGGAAGAAGATATATATATACACACACACACAATACACAGTCCACAGAAAACAAAATAGGAATAGAAAAAAGATTGAACCTACTGTGGATATTACGAGGAACCAAAGGAGAGGGGAAGGGAAGGCGAATGGGCACGAGTCACTGGGAAGAAGCAGGCCGGGGAAAACCGCTCGGGAGAAAGGACGGGGGGGATATCGAGGACTTTCGGAATTGTAGTCAGGGATTACTGAGATTGATAAGTTTTAGGAAAGGGTATAAGGGACTTTTTAAAGCGGAGTCCGGCGTGGGGTGAAGGAATAGTGAGGGCTGAGGAAATGAGAGGTCCAACATGCCTGAATTGTCGACCAAGAAATACGGCGGGGAGAAAGGGTATGGTTAATGAGAGGGGCAACCAAGGAACTCGGGTGATAAGAGTAGCGAATAAAAAGTCCGTAGGGAAGTAGAGAAGTTGTTAACATGAGAAGATGGGCAGCTTAATGGGTTAGGAGGAGGTGTGAAAGTATCGGGGGGTGGGAGAACTGAGATAGAAGAATTTACACAGAGAAAGGCTCTGTGATTCCAGCGCGAATCCAGGGGTTGCCTCACCTGGCCCACCTTCCTCCCCCCCCCTCCCCTTTTGGCTAGGAATTTTCAAAATGTTAATCGTTCTAATTTTGATCAAAAAATGAATTTTTAGCATTTATTTCGTAAAGATTGTTTAATTTTCAACAGAAATCTATATTTTTCATGAAGACTTAAGAAGCCTATGTAACTTTCTAACCCTATGTAATTTTCTTGTTGTAAAAAACCCATAGCATGTTCGAGAGAGTCGGTTCAAGTCCCGTTCTGGTCCTGAAGTTAGTGGATGCAGTTTGAAGGGGAAGAATACGCAGTGACACCATTCTCTGTAAAATAATAAATAGCTTCCAGAGGTAGATGAGAATCATGATTGTTCAATAAAAGTAGATATGGACATTCTTTCGCACAACGTGCATAAGAGACAGAGTGTGGAAAACCCAGTTTTAGCGCTCTTCCTTTTATAATTGCGTAACATTATGAATCTGTAAAAACCACATCAAAGAAAGATCTCTTATTATTACTAATGACTTATGATAACAGTTATATCTTTATATGAATACTAAAATACGTTATAAAATAAATGTTATTCTACGAATTATCTTATTCCAAAAAGTTTTTTTTAACTGCCGAATATGTAACGGCCAAAGTATTATTTTTTACATGATGCTGGAACTAACCCCGTGCCGGACTCGCCACGACGCCATTTCTAGAATTCACCATTAATTTTAGTAAAGAAGTTGGTACTTACTAACTAGTTTAGCCTCACTGATTGGTGTACAAGTACTGTCGCTTCAAATACATGTTGAATAAAAACATCTAGTTTTATAAACAAGAATTTTATTAGATGAAAGTTAGCCACTTGAAAATTTATTCTCGTATAGAGAAAGTACTTTTTAAGAGCTCCTCACAAGAGACACAAGAGTACAAACTAGTTGAAACTTCCGTGGATGCTAGGAGTAGTGTTTCTGCATTGAATACTGAGGAAAGTGCGGAGCTCTAATTGAAATTGAGCTAAATTTGTCACACCAACGGTAATTGAAAATACTACTTTCGTGTGTATGAACATAGTTTTTTTAATTAGAATTTTTTATTTAAATATATTTGTGGTACAGGAAGTGTTGTGACTAGTGGTTGAAAAACTTTACATCAATCGTTATGTTATACAATGTACAATGTGAAGTATATATGTATACTGTGAAGAGAATTGTTAAGAAGTGTGATAAAAATACGAAAGAAAGAGGGTGCCTAACTGGTAAGACCGGTGGAAGGGACGGAAAAGAAGTAGGTGAATATGGTTATGGTATAAGAAATGACCGCGGGGATAAATTAGTAGAGTTTTGTACAAGGAAGAGTTTGGTAGTAACGAATACGTGGTACAATCACCACAGGAGACGCAGGTACACTTGGAAGGCCCCGGGTGACACAGAGGGATATCAGATAGACTACGTCTTGGTTAGATAGAGATTTAGGAACAGTGTTTTAAATATCAGAAGTTATCTGGGAGCTGATGCGGACTCAAACCACAATTTGGTCATGATGAAGTGTCTTGTAAAATTCAAGAGGATTAAAAAGGGTAGAAGATTAGAGAAATGAACTCTAGAAGCATTGACAAGGAACAAAGAAGAAAGAGTACCAGGAATCGGTAGATAGTCTTCTAAGAGAGGGGAACCAAAGTAGGACAACGGAACAAAGGTGGGAAGTTTTCAAAGATGGAATAACAAGAGCTGCAGGAAAAGTAATAGGAGAGTCATCCAGAAGAGAATTAAAAATCCATGGGTTACGGAGGAAATGGTTAAGAAGATGACAGAGCTTAGAAAGTGGAAAATCACTAATTCGGAGGTCGGGAGACGTAAATACCGAGAGGTAAATAATAAATTGAAGAGAGAGACAAATCAGGCGTTGGAGGCATGGTGGAAAGAACAGTGCGAGTGCATGGAGAAGTTAGAGAAGCAGGGAGAGATGGGCTTACTATATGGGAAAGTAAAAGCCTTAACGGGAAATAGAACAGGAAACAAGATCCCTTCTGTAAAAGATAAGTCAGGCAAGACACTAATAGAACAGAGAAATACATAATATTCGGAAAAGATGGAAGGAGCACGTGCAGGAACTCTATGATAAGGAGAATAGACCCCTGATCTTAGATTTAGAAGGATAATGGGAAGTAGAGGCAATGATGATTATTCCTGCATAAAATTTCTAATATTAAAAGTTTTAAAATTTTTGCGTTAAAATTGAAGTTTTTTTACGGAAAAATGATTGTGTAACTTGCTCCTCTTGACCGTGAAAATGATTTGTATTATTATCTCGACGGTAGCCATCAGATTTCATTAGTTAAATACATTTTCGCGTGAGAAAGGAATGAAATCTCAGTAATTTAATCGAAGATTTTCTCACTGATGGCTCCAACTGGTCATGAAATGCTTTTTCTCCGCTTGACCTACAGTGGCTGCTGGATAATTAAGTTCCTTGTCACGCAACCCAGTAAAAGTGAAAATTGTTCTGGTCATTATTAATTGTTACGGATTCATGCAATTTATTAACTATTGACATACGTCAGCCACCAGATTGAAGTTACCGTCACAATTAATTGGGAAGCTTAAATAAATCTTTCGCGTTATCATTGTGCTTGACGAGAAAAAAATGTGACCTGCTTATGTAATTGTTTCATATCGTTTATAATGGTAATTTAGTGAGGCATTAATGAGAAGGTTTTTATATTCAATCTTATTATTTAAGCGAAAATCAATATTATTGAAACATAATGATCCCACCTCGACGTTTATCACTAACTTTAGCTGTAATTGATTGAAATATAAAACAACTTTGAAAATTTTTTGTATCACTTTTATATGCCATAATCAATCATCACCACCTTAACAAGACCAGGATAAAGTACAAAAAATTCGATGCATTTCGTATTAAAATGGGTTTTTTAAACAATTACTGCAAAACGCTAACACGGCCAAAATAAGATAGGTACTGCGTTAGTCGTCGATTGAAAATGAAAACATTCCTCAGAGTTCAACCCTGTTTAACATAGTTTATTGTATAGCTATAGATCAAGCCGTTTTTAAAATAAAGAGGAGGAAGGCGGATACTTCCGAAAAAGTAGTAGTAGTAGTATTTTTGTTTATAGGGTGCTTCGCGGCTCTACGGTTTTTCGCACCTCTTCAACTCATTGAAAAAACTCATCTGAACAAACACAACATCCATGCCCTTGGCGGGATTCGAACCCGCGACCTTTGGGTTAGCCGGAGAGCACGCTACCCACCAGGCTAACCCGCTCG
>WURS02051662.1:0-10942 GCA_011762765.2 Rhinocypha anisoptera | reverse complement strand
GGGGAGAAACGATCGCCATAAAATCCGATCGGTGCGCACGCTCACGCTGGGGATACGGATATTTTCTCTCCTCTCTTCTCTCCTCCTCCTCCTCCTCTTACACTTCTTCTTCTCTTTTCGATCCTAGAATAAATACCGTTCCAATAAATCTTCTTGGTTTTGCGCACCGCACGATACATTTCCGCGGCGGACGACTTGATCGGAATGGGTGGTCGGGAGTGGTAATGGGACCTTGTCGTCCGGAAGATTACATTTATTTCCTCGAATGATGGTTCGTGCTAAATTTATGGTGTGATTATCGTCCGTAAAAAAGTATTAAATGTCCTACTTGTGGCTTTGGTCGTATTGCTTTTATAAATAAATATATATGTATACATATATGTATATACTATTTATTTACTACTTGTGGCTTCTGCCATATTGCTTATATTAGTAACTATATAGGTAGTTATATATGTAAATACTATTTATTTAGAAATATTGGTGCCTACATCGCATTGAGATTATTGCCATTTACGTAGTCTTGATTAATCGAATCTCTTCGATGAATAGGTGAGATGATTCTTTCAAACTATGAAATGTGAAATGTATTTCCTATTTAATAATTGTACAGATATTGGTCACCGTAAAGGATTTAAATTGACATTAGTTGTATTGTATATATGATCATTGTTACGAAATATTAATACGAAATACCGATAAATTCTACGAACAAGCCTGTATGAATATTTATGAATTTAGATTTGCGCTTGTACAAAGGCATAACCTGCAAAAAATTGATCTCTTACGAATGCTGACACTTATCAATAAGGAAGAAATCATTATTGATAAGACGTCAAAGAAAGATTACCATAAAAGTAGTTATTCAATGAACATGGTTGTCCACTTAAAGATTATCCATATGGCCCTCAATAGATGGTTTTAACATGAAGAAGTCGGTGCAAACATATGGCATTCAGGGAAGTGTTCCAATTAAACATAAAACAGAGGCTAAAATCTTCTATTTTAACATAATTTTATATGTATACAATTTCAATAAATATATTAATTACATTTCCAGATTTAGATTTTGCCGAATATGGATTTACTAAAATTGCTTCGAAATGTCGAAGTCGACAAACCTTCAGGACAAGAGAGAACATACCAGTGAGGGTAATGAGGGAATTATGTCACTATATCTTGAAATGATTTTCAGTTAATCTTTCGGGGAAAGTAGACTTCAAAAGGAGTGGAGAATTGCGAAAATCGTATCTATTTTCAAGAGCGGCGGTCTGGAGGATCCAAATACCTGCAAGACCCTTTATCTTATGTCACATTCGTGTAAGTTATTGGTACACAAAATAGAACGTATGATCACATCTCGATAGTAAATAGTATGTAAGCAACAATAAGCATGGATTTTGTTACTACGAAACTCAGCTCGGTTTCAAAAAAACATTCGACAAAGTCCACGACAGTAAACTTTAACCAAAATACATTTGTTGGGAATTGATATAAATCTTTTAAATTGGGTGAAAGATGATTTGAATGCTGTAGTCAAAGTTGAAGATGCTTATAGATGACGCCGTAATCTAAATGGAGATATCTTGTTAAGAAGGCCAAGTTTTGATATCAAAGGATTTGGGCAACATTTCAAAATGGTCTAAATAATGACAGTTGGAGCTCAACTATGATACAATCTTCGTCGTTCATTTATTTAAGAGAAAGGTACATACGTAATTGAGAGCATCTATATCGACTCAGTGGTAACGAAATAATTGTGGTCGATTTGGTCAAGTGCATAGGAGGAAATATTCCTACTATTCTGTCATGGGATCCCCACGTACGAATAATTTCCTGGATAGGAAAATAAGAAATTAGGTTTCATCATGTGCATTGCTGGAATGAGTGGTTGTGGTATTTTTGTTTATAGGGTGCTTCGAGGGTTATGGTCATTTCGCACCTCTTCAAATCACAGAAAAAAAACCCGATTGGACGAACACAACACAACACCCATACCCAGGGTGGGATTCGAACCCACGACCGTTGGGTTAGCCAGCGAGCGCGCTTCCTCCAGGCTAACCGGAAAGGCTAGTTGGGAAGATTAATTTTAATGTGAAAGAGTGTTGATACCGTATCAGTCTCTCTCGTGAGAATACGCTTTCAGTGAATAGAATCCATTTGAGGAGAACTTCATTCATGAAATCGAGAAGACTCAGCGTAGGGCAACTCGATTCGTTAAAAATTCTGTACGGTGCTGCCGGTCGGTTCATGCAGGTGGGATGCGTGTCCGCCTTCTGGCTCAAAGGTTGCGGGTTCGAGTTCCGCTCAGGGCATGGGTGTTTTTAATCGTAAATGTAAAAGTTAAATGTAAGAGTCCTAATGTAAGAAAACTTACGGTCCTAATTTTGCCTGAACAATAAAAACAGCATTACTATTACTAAAAGAATAAGAGCGTTGTATCGATGGTAACAGAACTCGGAGTCGTTAAAGAAACTTAACGCTGGATTTGGGGATTCTTTCTTTCGGCGAACCTTACGTGAGAGAAATTGCTCGAAAGTAGATAATATTTCTAAAATATTAGCGCCTTTATGATAATCAATTTGCAAACCTTAGCGTTCTCACCCCCTTTCATACAGTGTCACGTGGCTTTCAAGATATTCGCATAAATATAGCTACTTATCAATAAGTGAAAGACCAAAATATTCGTTTGAATTTTCTCATTTTAATAACGTTATTTACGTGGCACAAAATTTTAATTTTCTTTTTTTATGCCCACAGTTCTTTCTGAAATTAGAAAATATTAAAGGAAACATTATTTTTGATTTCGTGAAAAATTTATGAAGTAATACTTGAGGTTAAATAATTAATTTTTTTAATAATCTTAGGTGTCCTGATGTGACCAAACCTTAAGTTCTGTCGATAAAGAAGAGAGAAAATTTTACTTTTTAATTTTTGAGCACATTTGAAGAGATGAGTGGATGACTCATTGAACGAATGATTAGAATGAACAAGTGCTGAAGGATTCTTGACTTCATTAAAACAACTAACACCGCGCAAAAGTGTATGTTATTAATTGTTTTACCCATATATAATTATTTATTTACTGTAAATAAATTCTTAATTAATCCGAGAGAGCTGAAATATAAAAATTAAAATTTCCAATTAAAGTATTTTTCCAGAAATAGGGGCGCCCTTTAAAGCAAAAACACTGAAAAAAATACTCATTTCTAGGTGTGTTACATTTGAAAATGAGCCAACAAAAAAAAAGAAGGGCGGAAACTGAATAACTCACGTGTCATGGCCCATTAAGTAGGCGAGCTGTTAAGAAAGTTTACGGTCTATAAAAGAACAATAAAATTACAAGATGATAACAATTTAGAAAATAATTGCCTTTAATAATATACGATTTTCAAAGGTCAAACTTAAGGCAACGTTTTTTTAAAAACATTGTTGTTTCATCGAATCCATGCTCCATGGACTTCTAATTTATATTTGCGAATCCATGCTCCATGGACTTCTAATTTATATTTGCATTTTGCTAACAAACATAAATAAGGAATTTTCACATACTTGGTTATTCCGATATATATACCTGATGCGATGACTTTGATGTCCAACGCAATGAAAAGACTCCGCTTCCTGGCAGCGTTTCATCGCCCTCTGGTCAGTTTTTCGCTTAGTTGAGCATGTACTTTTTCAAAAACTAATACTCGTGATAAGTGATTTATTTTCCCTGGTATTTTTATTTATACGAAATGCCGAAATCGTTTTCAGGCCTATATTACTCCCGCCATGCGTGAAGGCATATGTGCGCAGTATTTCAGTGCTTGGGCTTTAAAGAAACCCGGAACTTAAAATAGAATTTAATACATGAATCTATCCGGTCAAGTGCCAAATTCATGCCCAGCCGATTTATAAATAAAGCTGCAACTAGAGTAGTTCCCAGCGGCCCTCGTTTCAATTTCATCCCTAAATAAGATAGAAATGGACCCTGGGACTATGCGTCTCGGAGGTGCTGAACATCCAAGTGGACTCACTTATTTCATTTTTAAAGGGATCAGTACACTGGGCCAACGCTGCCATTTACATTATTCTACCGAGGTTCGACGCCTGAAGAAAATTCACTGTTCCACCCTTCCCTACGGATCCTTGTGAAGTTTAACACTCATTTTCAATCAAATGAGCCAGTTTCAACTTAACCATTTTTCCCATTCGCCACATTACGATAATAATATTAAAATGTGCAATTTTCCACAGAATAATCTTTATTACTATGTCATAAAAGATTATTTTGTTGATCATTTCAAATTTTAAATATTCATCATTATAAAATTCCACCATACCACGCCTGAATCTTCACATTTTGATAAGATTCTAATCATCCTGTGAAAATTACTGCTTTTCAGAAACTTGGTTGATGCATCATGAATACCAGGACGGCCTAGTGATTACTCCGATCCAATTTCTCCCATGGACATCTTTTATTTAAACCGTCTATACATTACGGATATACTTGTTCAAATTAAATTCACAGATTCGAATTGATGCCTCTCTGTCTTAAAGTCGATGCTTACACCCATATTTGAGGAATAACAACTTAAATAAAAGACATTATGCACCGAAATTACCCTACTCGTATTTCCAATTGTGATAATAAAAATGGAAAAAATATGCAAGAATACAATCATCTGTGAATAAATTATATACTCGAAATTATTAAACAACATATAAATATCCGGGTATATTTGAATTAGTATCACCAAATAATGAATAAAAAAATTATAAGCTTAGTAATCAAGTATCCAAAAAAGACAGGAAAGGTGGATGGAAGGGGTACTCAAAGGCAATGGGTTGCTAAAGGTTGTAATGGAGGGTAGAATGCTGGGGAAGCGGGGTAGGTGTAGGAAGAGAATACGGATTTTGGACAGATTGATGGGGGATAGGAAGTATGCAGATTTGAAGAGGGATTATAGTTAGATGTTACCTGGTCAACCTAAGCTAATTATCATCAAAAACCTACCTTAACCGGTAGATTATACTTCATCATCATCAGTAATCAATTTGAAAATTTTCCTACCAAACTATTTCTAAAATTACACGACAATGAAGTAAACATTGTATGCATGCAAACGTCATGCTGGAGTATTGAAAAAAATCATTCAATCACATTATCGTAATATTATTCTAAATGTCAATTAACCATTAAACGCACGAAAAGAAAGTTCATGGTTTTAGACTAAACGAAGAACGCTCGCAAAAAGCGTTGAACGAAATAATATTATCCATATTCGTTGCCAACGACCGTCTGGCGATTCAGACAATACAACAAAGCTCAGAACACATTGGACAGAAATAATTGAAAACCAAAAATCGTTGAGTGAGTGACAGCAATTTTTACATTTGTACGGCATAGAGTAGTTTCGAAGAGATATAAAGAAAGTGAGCATCTCTACGTTCTCAAACAGTATTGGCACGTGTCCCACGAGGGTTCAACGCTTAATGTAAAACTAACTGAAAAAAAACGCACACACACTAACGCCGCTCGAATAATTTCCCCTCCTACGCGGGGTGGGGATGCTCAGCTGGGCGTGCCGGTTAATTAAGAGCAGCGGCGTGGGAACCCCCTCCGGGATGCTTTTAATTAGGAGAATGCAATTTAGAAAGAAACTGGGCTGAAGGATCCGAAATTTCAAGCATATTTCACCACTTCACTCTCGACGGTTTGACGCTGGACGCGACCTGGTAATGGCGCTCTCTCGCCACGTGCAATAGAAAGAGTTTTGAAAAGTTCTGTTTAACGAGGGCTCTTCCCGGGTTATACTACGGGAGGTCGGATGGAGAGACGGGGTGGCATTTGATGGATCCTTTGAATTGGAGAGTGCAATTGTCCTCATGGCTGTCCTTTTTTTAATTTTAATTCATTTTTTTTGTTTCCTCGGAGTCTGCTTCTCCCAATGCTAAGCACTTCACCGAGAATGCATCGATTCCACAATATGCCATTCAGTTCCACTACGGCTAAACGTGAGTCGCCTCGGAAAACAGCGGTTAGAAATTTTCAAACGGTCCGCGAAGATATATTCACGAACAAAATGAAAAACTTTGGCCATTCCTGTAGGATATTCGCTGAAATATCTCTCAAAATGATATTTATCTCTTACTTCATCCTCATCTCTTGTGTTCTTTCTCTCAATGCCATAGCTTATTTGATAACATCCTGAGATAGCACGGAGGAGATGTATTACAATTGCCTTAATATTTGTGTTTTACGACTGCTAACTTTGGCTGTTCGAGGATTTATTTGGGTGATCATCTATTCCAAAATGAAGTCTGCTTCTGTGACGAAAATGCAAGATATGAATCCATAAACTTTCCCAAGGATTAAGAAAAATTTAAATATGGATTATAAACAGATTTGAACATTAATAACCTTAATGTATCTGCGGAGGTTCTTACTCAAATAATACCATACACACTTACGCAAATAATATGCATATTCTTACTTACGAGTATGCAACAGGCGATTTACGTGTTAGAAAAGCTCTTTTGCTCTCAAGCTCAAGTTTCGTATCGTCGCACAGCCGGATGGTATCACACGGTGAGCTAAAATAGATTGTTCAAACCCGCAACTGGAAAGGATCATATCACATCCCCAAGCTTGAAATTACGACACAACTGCATTACTGTAGATTAACCTAGGCTACAATTCAACGACCATTAATAGTTTCATTTATTAATTTTCATTTCACTTCAATGACCATTAATAGATTAATTCTGCCCCTGAGAATTAGATGCAGTAATTTTAGATCTGACCCCAAGATATATTCTAAGATATTAACACACTTCTGTGACTCTGCAGTCTTTTTTCCTCGACAGTGAACTGACGGAGTGTACTGATCTTGGATGAAAAATAAATATAAAAAAGAAGCCGGTTTCCCCCCTGCTCACGAAGAGAGCTCACCGGAGGCGTGTTTTCATGCTTGGCCACTGTCAAACGAATCTACTGAGGGAATTTGATTGGCGAATTACATGAAAAAGCAATGTTAGTTTTGAATATTTTGCATATTTACAGAGTGAAAATATTACAACTCACGACTGTTTCGACGTTTATTATATTATTATCAGATGGTGACGATAATTGTCGAAACCGGCCTTGAATTTTTCATATTTTCACTGTGGAAACATAAAAAGCATTTAAAAGCAACATTTTTTTACTGTGATACAACTTTGAGAAGATTCTGAAATTTTCAATGTTAAGACTTTGGGGTAGGGAGGCTAGAAATAGATGATCTTAGGGCACAGAAGCTTCGTGCATCTAAATATATATATCTCGCCACCTCCAGTTCCGGGAATAAGGGTCGCGAAAAAGTGTCTATCCTTGGACCACTTATGTGGGCACTCAGCATCGTAAATACACCACCAGATACAGAGATTTTCAAATGTTCCCAGAGAAATATCTACATTGACATGAGAAAGAAGTTGACGGGGAGGGGGGGTATTTCTCGAATAGGCATCCTCGTGGACTCCGAAACCACTTTCTTCAAGTCGTCCTCTAAAACCCAATTCTCTTCCATCTTTCCCGGTTTAAGACTTACTCTCAATGGCCGTTCTATCACCCTCCCGTCACAGTATTCAACATCTGAATACCACTTATGAATTCCGTCATCCTCTTGTCCAGTTTCCGAATTTCACCAAGGATATTCCACGATTCCGACGTCTCAAATGACTCCAACCTACGCCTTTTCCAAGACAATTCATTCACGGAACCTCATTGGTATGTTGTCGCTGTCGCGCCGAATAAAGAGATTGTCATGCATTCCTAAGGTCATGGGTGTTCCTACCAAACAGTCAAGAAAAATCCGCGGTAGTGACAGGATTCCCGGAGTGTTGGTTCTCGTATCTTGCTGTATGAAGAACGGTGAAAGAAACCCATCCCTCTAATAAGCTTAACGCACGCGATATCTAAGTTTTAGCACCATCATCAATCTACCTCTATGATCAAAACAACTTTAACGAGTCTCTTCCTAAATTCTTCCATTTCCACATTTCTCTTTGCTATACCGGTCATATATTCTTCATAGTTCTACCCACATATTGTTCATTCGTATCACCTTAATTAATCATCTACCCGATATAGTATTTTACTTATCCTTCTTAGTACTAAATTTTTTACTGCTTATGTTATTTATTATTGCAACAATTTTGTGAAATTCTCTCCAATGTATGCCGTGCCTCGACTTAGTAACTTGAGGTAATTCAATTTTCTCCAATTAGTTTAAAATAACTTTTACACTCCACTGGATGTAAAAGGAGTGGAGCATCCAGAGGAGTGTAAAAGTTATTTTAAACTCATTAAATGGAATTCCACAAAGTAAAACCTGAACTTATTTCGCATAATTTTCTCCAAATATGGACTATCCAAAATATTTCCCCACCAATTTATTTCTCATATCAAGTCCCTTCCATGTTTTCCTTTGTCTTCACCTCGCGTAGAAGATAAAATATTGGACCGAGAAGGAGAATTTCGGCTCTATTGAAGTTATAAAAGTTTGTTGAAAAGTCTATTGAAGTTATTGGAATTACCTCGGATTTGGACTCTATTCATCACCATATCCAGTTATTCCTCCATCCATCTCCAGTAGCAAGTCGTCGTGTTGGCGTCGAAAATTTCAAATGATTTACGTTCACCTTAAGAAACCTAAATCAGTAATCCTCTATATTCATAATTTTCTACAATCGCGAGTCCCAATCAATCATCCTGTGAATGGAGACGATGGTTGTAAGTTTATTCACATGGGCATTCTTGTTTCCAGGAAAATAATAACTCGGAACAACATGCATGAGAGCCTGATGAGGCAGGATTAGTTTTGAAATTAGATCGAGTGAAACGTAGGTTTAGGTTGGGAGCCACTCGTTGATCGTACGCTATAATACAGGTTAGACCTACTATGTAAATTATATAACTTCAATGAAGAGTTTAGAGACATATTTGCAAGTCCCCATTTACTACGGTAGATCAGATCACGCAGATAAAATCAGGGAGGTAGATTGTAAAACGGATAGATTTAAAATGTCATTTTTCTCTCGTACAATTAGAGACGAAAATAAGCATGGTTAGTTAAGGTCTATGTTTTGAAGGCATGTAACTCAAATGTAATTCGCCATTTTTCCCGTATGATATGAGTAATGTTTTGTTATAAATATTTTGCATGCAAGAAGTTTCCTTCTGCGTGAATAATTTCTAATATTTGCAAGTGGGAGTTCATGTATGCTTGTGGTTCACCCCCTGCCACACGCTCTTGCGGCGGCTTGCAGGGTAACACGTGGAAGTACGTAGTAGTATTATCCCACAGATATTTTATTTTCAGGTTACTAATCGTTTCGAAATATAAGCTTCATCCTGACGAAGCATATGTATCATAAGTAGTTTTTCCTCTAAATAATGCATCAGGAGATGTCAGCAACAGAAATAACAAAAGAGATAGGATAAATTAATATTTTGCATAGGCCGTGAGATGGTCCGCCAATTTAGGAGTCCCTCCGAAGGGGAAAAGTTGACCTTGCATTTTATGACGGAATTTGTATTTATTTTTCCAGTATGTTTATGGTAAGTGGTCTGACATTGTTCCCGCATTATGTGGATGATGTTTTGCCATTAATGTTTTGCATTCGAGTGGATTCCATCTGTGTGTAATGTATGACTCCTAACATTTGCGCGTGCATGTATGTGTTATTTTTTAGGAGAAAATTTTTCAAAAGGCGAACTGACGACCGTACTCCACGACGGTGTGAGATTTCTACTCACTAAAACAGCCCCCTCCCTCTTCTAAAAGTGCCTCCCTGCGGAACCGCCGTCAGGAATTACTTCGCCGGGGTCAGATTGGCTAGCGACCCTTCTTACATTTTAGGTCACGGGATGACCTTTTCTCGCTTTTTCTGAATGGCGGAGCTTCTATATAATGAATGAAGGGTAATCTACCGGTTAAGGTAGGTTTTTGATGAGCATTAGCTTAGGTTGACCACGTAACATCTAACTTTAATCCCTCTTCAAATTTGCATACTTCATACCCCCTATCGTTCTCTCCAAAATCCCTATTCTCTTCATACACCTACCCCGCTTATCCAACATTCTGCCCTCTATTACAACCTTCAACAACCCATTGCCTCTGAGTACCCCTTTCATCCACCTTTCCTGTCTTTTTTTTGGATCTCTCGCAGCAAACGTCTCTTCTCCCCTACCATTCTCAAAACGTCTTCTTTCGTTTTCCTCTCCTTCCACTTCACCTTCTCCATCCGTCGCCAAACCCACATCTATCTATGCTCATCATTCTTCATCATAGAATAGGTTTTGCATCCATATAATGCTGCGCTACGTATTAGGGTTTTCAATAATCTTTTCTTCAAATCTTTATTTAAGGTCCCTCTCAGTAACTCTTTCCTTTTCGCAAAGGCCTCTTTTGCTAATGCAATCCTTATTTATAAAGCATGCATCATAATCTGCTACTTCATTCCAATTCCCTTCAGGGGCCGGCATCAGATGTTATCCGGCGACAATTGCTGCCGAAGGAGCCGTTGCATTTCCTCTCTTTCCCGCGTGAAACGCGGACAGAAAAAAAACACGCTCAACACATACTGTCGTCAGCTTGGGCACGACTTGTGCATTAAGGTGTGCACTTGCATGCATGGTGGTGGCTCACCCCCTGCCACACGCCCTTGCGGCGGCTTGCAGGGTAATGCGTAGAAGAAGTATATCCGCGAGATAATACACTTTGCTCCAAGTGTTCGTTTGCCCGTCAATCATCCTCTTGTTCAACTGTTATGTCTTTACGAGCAGCGCCGAGTATGACTTCTTCCTTGTATGACCAGCATCTGGCAGGGTCCACGAGAACGATGCATCCGTTCCCTCCTGCACCAGTTCCACCGAGTTCATCTCCCTCTTCCGCGGTGCACGGCTCTCTTGTGC
>WURS02051651.1:0-10942 GCA_011762765.2 Rhinocypha anisoptera | reverse complement strand
ACATGGTCAGTGTGACCCGGTTTTTGTTCGTTGCATCTCGTAACGAACTTCTATTGCACTGCGGGTTCCAGAACAAACAACTAGGAACTAACTAGGAAAAAACTGTTTTCATATCGAAGGGTCATGTCATTTTTTTCAAAAAACTGATATAAGATGCTAATTCTGAATATATATATGTTGGTAACAATATAAATGCACCAATTTGTGTTTGTTTTACAGGAAATAGCGATTTTCTGGAGATAGGAAACGAAATGGGTTAGTGACATGAAAATGGTGTTGTAGTCGGTCGACGATTTGGCAACGCAGTTTCATTGAAATACTCGGCTATTTCAAATTAAAGTTGAACATCTATTGAAAAAACTCAAATGAAAATCAAGGACTAACCAAAGCAGTAAAAATGAAACTACGAACCAAATGCCATACGACACCTCACCTACGACAACTTCCGTTTATATGCCCCCAACGTGGGCTCACTTCGGCGTTGCTTTTTTTAAAAACACCAATAATTTCAAAATGAAAGAGAATATGATTTGTAATGGTGCAATATTCTAATATAACTTTAAATATAAATATTTATGTAGTTACTAACGACTTAAACTGCATATAAATTCATGTATATCTGAAGCATAGTCATTATTTTGACTCGACTTTCAGGCTGAGAAAAGCATTTATTAAAACACTTTTCAATGACCACTATGCAAATTTAGAGTTACACGTTTTCTTTGTGACAGTAAAGGTATTTTGTAAGATATAGCAATATTATTTCACTGGTGTGCACGAATATCCAAATATCCCTGCGATTTTGACTCACGCGGTCGTGAACCACACAAGTGCCGCAAGAAGGCAACACCACCTTAAGTGGTGTTGCCTTCTTGTGGCAATGTGTTGTGCACCCGAATTGGCACAGGAGGGTTCTATCCTTCTTCATACCTCTTCATATTGACTATTTTCTCCTTTCACTTACCCCTTTTGTGCAACTATTTTATCTAATCTTCAACATCCCACCGCCTTTCAACATCTCCACTTAATTCACTGCGAATTCCCCCATAAGTAGGTCTTCATAGTTTTTAAAAATTATTTTTCCCGTTCATCTCCAACCCCACATTAAAAAAAGTCTTTAATAAACGGCCCTTCAAAACCGTGCAATGATACACTATACGGTTAATACCTTTACTAACCTTCTTACGGTCTCGATCATTAATTACCTCAGACTTGTAATCCTATTTATTTCCAAGGCTATTAATCCCCTTATCTACTTCCTGCTACGTTTAATTTCATCCGAAGTTAAAAATGATACCAATTACTCTTTATTTTATCTTACTTGAATGTTAAACTTAAGTCTTCTTACTATCTCATAATCTTATTATTTTTGTTTTCTTATAATTTATCACTATACTTAACTTTACTCGGTTATCCTTAATGCGCTTAGCAAAAATTGCAGTTCGTTGTCGGGTTGACTTGCTTAAGTATTATTAAGAAGCTTCTAATCTAAGAGGCTTAATCAGTTGCCTACCAACATTCGATATTACCTAAAACTGTTTCCTCTTACTAATTTCGCAGATTAGAAGTTTAAACCCAGGGACGAAACGAAGCAACTCTGTTACTCCACCCCTCTGTCTTTCACTACTTATTGTATTTCTCCATTCCAATCCTCGTGCAATTTTTTAAAGAGATTTCAAGTAAACAGTGATCCTCCGCATTGCATTGTTATATTCTACAACAGTTTCATTATTGCACATTATACTCCGTCGTTTTGTTCCACCATTTCTTTTATGAATGTTGTCATTACTGATAATGAGAGTTTTCCTGACTTCTGTAATCCAAAATAACCTGCACTTAACTATTCATTTCTCTGTTATGAAATTTACGTTTGATTCTCCTTAATATGCGAAATTATCTTGTCGTAAACTAAACTGAACTCCTTATACTGTACACTCAAGTACAGAATTTTAACATTTTTATTAAATAAGGCACATACGTATATACGATAAAAAACCCTCTTTCGAATAAGCAAGAACTGTCTCAATTTAGATATGAAAAGCTATTTATAATCCACTAGGTTACTGATTTATACATGAAATCGCAAATGGCAATCTCTTCTCTCCATTAAAAAAAAGACAAATACTGTCGAAACGTCAAGAACTTACTTGTGAGTCTCTGTTTTATGTTCACCTATAATTATTGATTCTTATTTCATATTGTGTTCGCTGTTCAGCGTTTTCCTACGAGTCTGTGTATGTATACGTATAAGAGAGCACATTTTAAAAGCCGTTAAAAAGAAGAACTACCAACTGGATACGAAATGATGGAGATTTGCAATCAACCAATCTTCGGACTGCAATACAGAAGACGATGATATACATACTATAACGTTCGTTGTTATTGATGTTGTTTTGTTGTTATTTATGTTGTGTAAAGCTTTAAATAATTAATTGTTAAAAAGTATGTTTAGTTATGTACGGGAAAGGGGATTGTTGAGGAAGAAAGAGACCATTAAACAGGTAAATTGCGAAGGATGCTGTGGTTTATAGGCTTACTAGCGAAGAGGAGAGTTGTCCAAAGAAGTCTGACTTTAAAATAAACACACTTAAATGATTATGTATAGAAACACATTTATTAACAATTAAAGATACCCTACGCCAAGCCCTCGTTCCAGGGTGTGGTGTACATCTCTCATTTGTAGATCAGAAGTCGGCTTCATCACATATAGACGACCTTCAAGGATTGACTCAATTTCCTCCGTTAGCTTAATTGCCGGCTGGAGGCCCTTAGACGCCGCCGTTACGGATATTAAAGACCAAGATGCAGCAGCCAGATTATTATGTCTCCGACCTCTGAATTGAAAGGGAGCCGACTCAAGGGACGTGGGAGATATGAGAGTCGTTTGATATATTAGGCGGGGGAAAAAATATTCACCGCGTTTCCTCGTGCGTCGGCCAGAGACTAATTAAACACAGCCTCAAAGAAGTTCGCGGTCAGCGGAAAGATAACGTGGGGCCACCGAGGATGCTAATGCGAGTTGGCGAAAAAAGAAATATGGGAAATATCCAATATATTCTGTAGAACAGTTCCAGACATAAAAAGAATCCTATTGATCATTTCGTGGGGACATTTTGTGCATCTCCTGCAAAGACGAAGGACCGTAATCATAAAACGCACATGTAACTCACTATTAGTAGTCATAGGAAGAGAAGAAACGGTCATAAAAAAACTTCCAACGACGAAATAATGATCACTTCCAGTTGATCTCCTGAGATAATTCTTCTCACAGGTCATCTTCCGAAAAGTGACTTCTTGACTTTGCTATTTAATGTTAATCCTATTTATTTTTTGTTATATATTCAATTTAAAAGGTGTTTCTGTAGGATGTTTCTGAATATTCTGGAACTAAATTAAAAAATAGATAGATAAATAAAAGTGGGTTACTTCCTATTGCTTCCAACTGGTTGCTCCTATTGCTTCCAACTAATAATCCGGATACAAATAATTTCTCGGGAAGGAATAAGCAAACAGATATGATTCTGAATATGCGACTCCAAAAGAAATAAAAAACAAAATGACAACCACCATGTTAATCCAAAGCCATACTCCCGGTCGTAAAGCGTACAAGAGACCCAAGGAAAGTAAATTTCCCTTAAACTACGAGAATTTTCACGCGGGAGAACCATAAGAATAAATAGACAGAAGATTTCTCGATTCCCTTTGCAAAAATGACGAACATATATAGAATATATTTTCATTTTCGTTGTGCAATCGACAAGAACAACTTCGTAGTGTAGCTACCACAAGTATCAACTAGTGATGAATTTTCATATTTTATAACATGCAACATGAAGCCACAACGGAAATTTATATCCATCTTTAATGGCGTCATTTGACTATACTGAATAAATAAAACGATTTCTATGCGTGATAGAATTCTCAATGAAGCAACTCCCTTAATTATGCACTCCTACAATATGTTACCTTCAGTGGTAGCATACAACAGCATTCAATTTCGACCTAATTTTTACTTGACCTTCTTTAATTACTATAGAAGTTAACATTTTACATGCCGTTGGTTTTCTCATCTCCTGAAATAATGATGAATCCTAATCATTCCAACACGAATCTACCTACAAATGATAACGCTTCCAAAAGATCATTCAACATATCCAAGCTAATTCAAACAAAAACTATGAGATAAAGAAAATAACGATTAGTCTTGTTCTCTAGAACTGTTTTATGTATATACTTGCGATTTTCCTGAAATCCACATAAATAAACAAATTATAACGACAAAACCCACTGAATATTGAGAACCGCATATTGGCCTATCTAATACCAAAATTAAGCTACAAATAAAATACAAGATGGGGCATTAGGACACTGAAGGATAGACGGAAGGAAGTCCAAGGTATCGTAGATCTCGAACGTCCACCTTAAATTGGAGCGAGTAATGGAGACTAAAATCTAGGGAATATGATAAAGCGAACTTGTGATCTAAAAATTATATACTAGTAAGTAATACCTTATCATTTCTTGAATGCACAATAACTAAATACGAGGCGTTTTTAATAAAATTGATTATAATTATTAGATCACACCATATAGTTTTCAAAATTTTAACTTGATTCTACATTGTTAGGTTATTATTTACTGTACATAGGTACTAGTTGCATTGTTATGACTACAGTATTGCGAAAGTTACGGAAATATCTACTGCTAGTTGAAGCTATTGTAAGTTGAAACGTGTTCGGCTCGATGGAGGAGAAACTATGGAGGTAACAATCGATGATCTATATGCTGTACTTTGCTTTGAAATCGTCAGCAGGGCTTATTTAATGCCACAGGAGGCTTATGGAGTGTCTGTTCTTCCGTATAGAACATCTAGAAGATGGTGTAAAGATGCTAAGAGAGAGGAGAATTTCAAAGGAAGGTAGATCTAGAGAGACAGTCTCTCACGGAATTATCATTTCCATTGCTTTCAATGTGAGAGAAAATCGTCGAGTAACGTTGAGAGCACCATCACATTTTTAAATTTCATTGGCTGTTACCCAAAAATTATTAACGGAAAAAATCCACAAGAGTAGTGTTTCGTACGTGGTTTGCTCTGAGACAATTCATTCCCAAACGACAGAACATTATCGTTTGCAACCCGATGTGAAGTGTTCCTCATCCTTCCTATACTCCAGACCAAGTGTGCTCCATGTGAACTTTCCTTTTTTCCTTTTGATTAAGGGGGAGAATCAGTTCGTGGGAATCGTTATCCCACGAATTCATCACTAGATGTAGTTGTGGGATAACTGAACATGTTCTGAATTGCGCGGGCTGCCTCCGAATCAGTACTGGAGTAATGTCAATGAAACTTGTATCATTTATAAATCACACATTAAACTCGCGATATAGAATAAAATTATAAAGTTTCACGGTAGCTTATGTGTCTCTAAAAATTTAACACTTATTTTTTAAATTCAATTCAGACGATTTTAGGATTTTATGTGCACAAATATGTTTCTCGTTAGCACTTAAAAAGAAGTTAAACTATCAATGGAAAAACCCCGGAAACTGTCAATTTCTCTTCTTACGTAGTTGAATCCGGATACTGTAGCAGAAATATGTGACTTTAGGACGAAGGTAGAAACTTCATTCGTGTATGAAACGTACATATGAATATAGTGATATTAATTTTAAAATGTCTTAGCAAATCGTAGTTTATGATTCATGTCCACACACTCCGCCACACACTCTAATGTATCTTTGGGATTTTCAAGAACGATGCGCCTCTCAAGACGGCGACGTCCAACGTGGCCAAGGACAAGGTAATGAATCTTGGCCAAATAAAGCTGTACGAGCATCCTTGGCCTTGGTCTTACTTGTTCGCAACACACTGCAATACAGTCGCTTTCTGTACAAGGACGAATCAAGGATACTTTGTCTGTTTGGAACAGAGAGAGAGGCCTTACACATTGACAATTCGAAAGTGAAAGTTATTCGCAGCATTCTGTAGACCATTTTGTGAAAAATAATTAATATATGCCGAGACTAAAAATATCTGTCACTTAAGACACTGCTGATAATAAAAAAAAATAATTATTAACCTTTTCATTAATGGCAACGACCATAAAGTCATACTTATGTCACAAGCGCACGATTCGTCATTCTAAACACTAGTACAGAAATCAGGGTGGTCCAATTCCGTGGTCCCCTAATATGATGGACGAGTTGGGAATGGGTACCATTACAAATTATTATTACCAAATTACGTGCAGATCACATGACAATGAATGACGTGATTATTTTTATTTAATTGGAATGAGTTTGTTTACTTGGCTCCAGTGAAGGATAACTACGTAGAATAAGTACGGAATACACATTAAACTCAGTCATTTACTTTTGCCATGGAAATGTGCGCGATCTCGAAGGGTCGAAAATGGAAATGACAAAACTGTTTCCCATTTTTAAAACTGTAGAAACGAAAATTCATTCATAGGTCTTTCCGCGAACAATCTGGCGAAGGAAGTGGTGAAATCTGTGCTCTGAAAAGAAATAATAAATTCTAGCGACGGGGAGAACCAAGAAATGGCGCGAGGAAATGCCAATGACTGACCGAAGTCATCGAGCAGAGGAAAATTTAAAAAAAAAAAACTATTTTCAATCCAAGGGTGAGAATTTTTAGGTGAGATTAAGACCACCTAGTACTAAGCCCGGCGGAGCGTGAAATTCACACATCGAGTTAGAGAGATCTCACCTAACACTAAAGTCCATCGGCGCGTGAAAATTCTCACATCGGGGAAAGGGAAGAGTTGCTCTCTCCCTGCGCCGTCAGCGGTTTTCCCAAGAAGATCTCGTGCCCGGGGATACACACTAACTCTGCTTGGGTTCTAGCTGCAGACGTCTCCAGAGGCGTTACCGAGACTTGATCCTCGGCTAACCGATCAGCAGTCGAGCGCTCCACTCACTAGATTACCACGCCCTATTTAGGAAAGAAATTAACATTAAGAATTATTTCCGAAAACTGGAGTGACGGAGGACTGAATAACTGTCATTGTGAGACTGAGAGTAAAGAAGAGAAACGTGTAAAAGAAAACGGAATGATTATTGCCGAGCACAGCCTCACGTCAGAGCGGTCGGAGGTGTGGGTATTCGGGAGGAGAGATGCAGGGGGGTGACGTAACGGCGACAAGATAACACATGGTACACACTCTACCAATTGTTGGGCAAAGCGACAGGGTTGTTTCCACTGGAAGGTTCATCGGGATAATAGGAGATCCGGGCGGACGGAAAAGAGAGAGAGAGAGAGACAATGTGTTTAGGGCGGTTTATGGAGGAGGGAATCCTTGGAGGGAATCAATGATCATATGGCTTATGGCTTATGGAGGAGGGAATCTATGATCGATGACCAGCGGTTGTTGTCTCCTTTTGAACCATTGAACCTTCGAGGGGTCAAAGGTAACCTCGTCCACTCATGACGCCACCAAATTACGCCCAGTCACAACGGTATCCCCAGAGGTGGTCCATAGTTTGCCCAAGCCATTTCGTTTTTTTTTTAATTGAACGGGGGTGAAAAATCAGATCGCCGAAAGAATTAATTTATGTGCTGATGAAAAGTCAATTAGGGAACCTCCCTTTTTTTGTCGCTTCCTCTCTCTGCCAAAGCACTGGAGTGGAATTTAAAGAGAAACCCCGTTTAATATGCACTCTGCACAACTTCAGAGGCAGATCTGGTAACAGCTGCGAAACGGAGCCGGAATATTTGTCGTCATTTTAAATTGCTTTAATGTTTTTTAATTCGGCTTCAATTTCCGCGGAAAATTTCCTAGTCACCTGCGTTAATGTCTAACAAATGAATACGTAATTGTGACGGTCGAACGTTCCCCTCAGAGGTTTCACATTTCAGTCGTGCTCACTGAAAATAAAAACCAGGACTCCGTCAATGACAAGTAATGAAAGAAACTGATCCCAAACTCAGTATTGGCAATTACCGTTCACAATTCCTAATAATGCATTATCTGAATCCTAGGAATGAAAATGGAAGTCCGCGATCGAATATATTTCGTTTTAATGGGCAGAGATGAAAAGTTTCACATGATCGATTATCGTCCAATGGTGTGAGTCCGGCCTCATTTAATGGATCAAAAGCTAATTAATCCAACAGAAATCAGCCTATAAACCTCCCTGTCGATTCATATGCGAAGTATATGGCCTCCAACATAAGTTAATAGAATGTATTCATGACGGCAATGTTTGGAATTGTTCAATGACATAATTTCGATGGCAAATTACAAAGTTCTGCTTCGTTTCGTCCTAGAAATGAATAATATGAACCCCCCATCGGCTCATTTCAAGCGTTACTATATTTTATATAATTTAAAACTGTCATTTTTACGTAATTATGTGGATAAATTTATGTACATATCCCAATTTTCTAATGTTCCTAAAAACAAATCCATAGATCCACAAAACGAAAAATTTAAACATTCCATTCCAACAGTTAAGATGTTTCGAGGTAATCATTCCTTACTATTTCCTAACCACTCGTCCCACATTGTCTTAATTGTGTCGCATTGGATCCCTTTATATCATGCGTAATAAAGGTGCTCCAGACATTAAAGCAAGATGACAAAAGTGATTTTTTCTCATAAAGAAGATTATACCTACCAATTAACATTCAAAATTAATCAACTAGAATATACAAAGAAATAAAATTTCTATTTTTTTTCCCAGCAGAATCTCTCAGTAAGAAACCACTATTTTAAGTAAACATTAATAAAGCTCTCGAGTCTGTCTATCCGCTTCAAGCAAATGCGAACTAGAAGAGTTCCAAAATCCAGTTGATACCGTTCGAGAATCAGATCAGATACGCATAAATAAAATAGCTTCGTATAAGGTATATTCGTTTCAATTTTTGAGGTGCACTATAAGGTATTTGAGTCTAGATATTTCATCGTGACGGACTATACCTATCATGTTTTTACGAAAATATTAGTGAAAACGCACACATGAAGCGTAGCATTATATGTATCCGAAATCTGGTCAATGAGGAACGTTGACGAGCATAGATTGGAGGATTTTGATATGTGGGTTTGGCGAATAATGGAGAAGGTGAGGTGGGCGGAGTGGAAAACTAATGAAGAAGTGCTGAGAATGTTAGGGAACTTCTGCGAGAAATCCAAAAAAAAGGCAGGAAAGGTGAAGATTGAAGGGGCACTCAGAGGAAACGGGTTGTTGAAGGTTGTGATGGAGGGTGGAATTTCGGGCAATAGAAGTGGGGGTACGAAAAGAGAGAATAGGGATATTGGATAGAATTATAGGGGGTGGGAAGTACGCAAATTTGAAGAGGGATTAAAGTTGGATGTTACGCGGCCAACCTAAGCTAATGCTCGTCAAAAACCTACCTTAACCGGTAGATTACCCTTTAACAAGTTTGTCCGCATTCGTATGGAGCATGACGCTCCATGGATTAGAAACATGGGCCATTTGGTCATTCAGACCCGATAAGAACAGTGCCGGAGGACGATGTCGAAGATCAAGTGGACGGATGTAGTTAGGATAAACAGTTGTACGCGATGGAGAAAAATAAACTGAAAGTCGTGTGTCACTTACTTAGACCTACTAAGTGTGATTATAACAATATTTGGAAGGAAAAGTGTTAGGAAAGAAAGGAAGGGAAAGACTAAGTAAACACATATCAACGCAATCCAGACAAGGATGGTGGAAAGTGGGTTCTGCCAACCCAAGAGACTGGCAGAATTGGCGAAAAGGCTTGGCCAGGCCTGGAACCAGGGATTAAGTTATGATGTAGCGTGGAAAATCTAACCTGAGGTCCATCAAAAATCTACCTTAAGCTGTAGATCCTTCATTCGAGTGTAATTACAACAATATTCATTTTAAAAACTGAAAAATCATTTTATAGATTCGATACGTGAACGACTGACTTTTGCCCAGTAAAACACGTTCAACAGTAAGCTGAAAAAGTGCATTTAAAAGATGAAAATAATATAATTTTAATTCAGAGTACCATCAAAATCTACAAGACAGTATAATATGGTTTCATTAAAATTATTTTAAAAATAATTTATATCGACACCCGAGGTGGGGTAACAACTGTCACCAGACTATACCAAACTCGATTGAATATTATTTGCTGTACTATTACTACTTGCTTCGAAAACTTGCTATTCATATTTTGACAGAATGTGCGAAGTGCCAGGCTATGTGAGATAAGACGAAGATCCAAGGGAACCTTAAGCATATGCTCGGCGATAATCCCGAGTATTTAGGCCGCTGCAATGATTTTTTTAAACAATTGAATCTTTTAAATATATTCGAACCTTCTAGCGATTTAAAATTCTATTTATTCAAATTTGCCTCTTGTTATGAAAAGACTTTTATCCATTATATGATTGACACGAAACAACTTAGACGAAGTGGAAAATGACCTAGCTGTCGACGCATCCAATAAACAACATACCTACTACTTGCTTCGCTAAACGATTACACAATCCATAAGTGTTGCGAATTTTTTTAAGACTTATTTTTTTCAATAGTCCCCCTTTGCCGGGAAATATGTAAAAAAAGGATAGATTCTAAGAAATATAACGAACACAAAAAATGGAAATAACCCCATCCGAACAGCGTCAATAATATTTCGGAATAAGTTAATTTCAATAGTTAATTCATCGATACACATTTATAATTTATGCCGTGATTGTTTCCATTCTTCCTGCCGCAAACGGCTAAAATTATGACTTGAACTATTATATTTCTTTCATGCTTTTTTTTAATTTACGGCTTAGAATTTTTGTTTGATTTGATTTTCATTTTGATTTTGTATTCATTGCTTGTTTTCACAGCTTTGTACGTACTTTGCATCCGTTGGATGGAATTTACCACGTGACCACACGGTCAACCTGTAAATATCTTGAATAATAATTATAAAAAACTAGGAAAAAGGCGTTCT
>WURS02051641.1:0-10942 GCA_011762765.2 Rhinocypha anisoptera | reverse complement strand
CCCCCCCCCCCCCCCCCCCCCCCCCCTTCCCCTATCTTGGCATGACAGAGATGAAGATTATTTAAGAACTGAGCAGAGAATAACAGCCTATTAGAGGCAGAGTTTATTGGGGTCCCTCCTATTGGTGGGGTGTTCATAGTACCTCCACCAGATTGCCAGGATATTGCTGAGTTATCACTGATTACCCTGATTTTGGCAGACGACAGACTGGAACACTTTAAATGAAATATTCCGTTGCAGAAACCACAGGCCTCTACATTACAGATTATAGGGATTTCGCAGGAGCTACAGCGCAAGATGTTAAGATTACCTGTGGCAATCTTACAATTTATACAATTAGGTTTTGCGGGCTATTGGCTGTAGCTATGGTGGAGCATAAAATAATCTCCTGCAGTAGGATAGGTGATTTGGAAGATCCTTTTTGAATAATAAAAATAGAAGTGGTCCAAGAAAGGACCCTAGAGGAATGCTGCATGTCGACCTAAGAAGACTAGATTTGGCAGTAAGAGACATGTGGTCCCTACAGGAATAAAGACAATTACTGTTTATCATTCAATGAGGAAAATCTATTTTAGGGCAACAACAGAGATTCCAAGTGTGTTGAGTTTATATTTTAGTATACTATAATCAATATGATCAAAGGCTTTACTTAAGTCAAAAAATATTCCCACTGTTAGAAGTTTTTCATTTAGGTCTTGGAGTATGTAATTAAGAAGCTTAAGTTTGTTGATTTTCCAGTTCTGAAGGCATTGATTTTCATCAAGCAGTTTATAAGATGTGAGATAGTCATAAACATGTATGTAAAACAATTTCTCTATTCATTTAGAAAATACAGATAGCACAGATCATAGTTGTCATTATTTCCCCAAGGGGCCTTCTAAGGAATGAGAATCACATGAGAATATTTGAGGATAGAGGGGAACTGACCAGAAGAAAAGGAGACTTGCCAGGTACAATGTTACAAAGAAAATTTCACCTACCAGATGGAGGCTTATTTTCATCTTTTAAAAAATCCTCTGTATACAGTTATGTGATATAAGAAAAATAAAATTGCTCTAAATTCTCCGCACTTGGGAGTTTGAATAGTTAACCACTGCTTTGTTATTTTGTAATTGTGTGTGCGGACACTTTTATTAACCCTTACAGGTTACAGAGGGCTCATTTAATGGCTCAGTCACAGCCTAACCTTTTATCCATAATGGATGGAGATGATGAAGATCCACAATGGAATGAAGATGCAAGCAAACTATCTTCCTTGTACAGCACCCTTTCCAATCCAAGTCTTTTAGATTTGGATGGTGACATACCAGTCAGAGAAACAGATTTAAATCATGAGCAGGTAATATAGCAAATATTTCATTTTTTATAACTCTTGAATAAGTTGTCAATAAGACCTGTGGTTATGAGGACCTGAGTTTAGTATTTTGGAAGTATGCGACTCATACACTTGTTACAAATAATTCTTTTTCACTTTGTTTCTGTATCCTTTTATGTATATCAATAGCTTCATAGTATATTTTATTATTTTGCCACCACTTAATGTTACTTTCTCACTTGCTCTCACATTACATTATGACTAACCCCTATTCTTTATTGCTGTTATCATTATTTATTGAGAATATTTAATTCTTTATTTTATAGGCTGGACAGAAAAGCACCAGGAGAAAGAAAAGTTCTTTGATTGCTCATTGGGAAAATAGAATTCAACAAAACAACTAATTGTGATTTATTTGTAAATTTATATACAGGTAAGGTAGTCACACAAGAGACATTAGTCAATGTTTTAAGTATCTAACTAGTTTTAGAGAATTATTGTCTGAATTAGGGTATAATTACTATGCATGTCACCCTTAAGCATTTATCTTCAGAAAGATATAGCCTCAATGCAAATGTAAATGTATACATATATTGCACCTATTTCTAATTGGTTAGATGAAATGCAAATGGAATAAGGTGGAATGGGATTGAATGTATGTGTTAAAAATCCTCGTCTGCGTGCAAATTAATGAGTAAAGAATGAATAATGGTATTGCTGGGTGTTCAATCTACACTTATTGCTAGACTATCCAAAATGAATTCATGTTCCTTATGTACATTTTATGAACATGAATGATAGATCATGAAAATAGGTGGGGTTTTTCAGAAATTACATACAGTTTGGAGAACTGTATTTTTTTATTTATTTTCAATCGCCCACAAACAGCACTAATAAGCCAATTACAGTGGGTACTATAACATTTTTAATAACAAGGACATAACACACACATCCATGTCCTAGGTGGAGATTGAAAAATCCACCTAGTTGGGATTTGAACCCGCGACCTCCGGGTTGGCAGACGAGGACGTTACCCCGCAGCCACTGAGGCCGGCATGATTTACAGGGGATTTTTATAAAATTGGCGACATATGAATTTTTGGATTAATAATAAGCCACTCCTTAATTGAGGAGTGGCTTATTATTAATCCTTATACAGTACCAGTCACTTATTTTATGCAAAATAAATTTGTATTTGATCTGTAATTCATTTTTTAAACTTTTTTTTGTCTTGGCAATGTATACCACTTAAATGCAATGCAGTCAAGGATCCACCCTGAGTTAATGAGTACAGTTTACATAGATGGTTTCAGGCTTAACATTGTTAAATTCTTTCTTCTTGAAGGACAGAAGAAAAAATTGCAATTTTACGAATAAAATATTTCACCCCCCTATATATAAAATAATTCAAATGAGCACATCTTAGTAAAATCGGGTAAGAAAATTCAACGTGGGACTAAAGAGGGTATGAAGGAAGTGGTAATATGTAGAAAAATGTTTTCTCCATAGTTCCCACTGAAATCATGGATATGTTTGTCTTCAGCTAAGGGGTTTAGCTTTATTTGGAAATCTTGAGAAAGTGAGTAAAAATTAGTAAACAGGGAGAATTTTGAATAATTTACATTAAAAATTATTTTTTTATTTTTCTTTGTTTACCTAAAGTATATTAGAGTGAATGCAATTGGGCCACTGCTCCCATCAGGCTATTGTTATATTATTTTTTTTAAATGCACTTACTTAGGCATTGATTAGCATGCTATATTAAGCATTCCAAAAATTTCTTACATGTGACTCTTTATCTATATGTTTCTATGGTTGGCTCTCTTCCTTTAATCCCTTTGAGTGCCATAAATAATATAAAATTGAGTGCCATAAATATCCATAGGTATATAAAATGGACATGTCAAGCTCAACAACAAGAGCATTGTGGAAATTAACAGAAACTCATATCTGTTCTAGCTGTTTTCAAAAGATGTCCATAAAGTTGGTCCCTCATATCTTTAGTCCCTCCGTTTCTGCAGCTCTGTGTACCAGCTACTGCACAGGTGAACTGAAACTAACATCAACCCTTCCCACAGCTGATTTCATAGAGGACATAAATAATATATTTGATGCCATGAATAGTAAAAGGCAGCCGGGTAATGTCAGCGCGGATAGGACAAATATCAAAGTTATTACAAAAACAAAGGGCTGCTGTTACAAAAAGGGCTGCAAATAATGAGTGCTATAAAAGAAAAAGATGGAATCCATCCTCCATGTTTTGATGGTTTCCTGCTATCCATCAATTCAATTTTATTTTTATTTCAAGAAATGGATGATAAATTCATTCCAACTTTCCAATTCAATCAGGGTACCTTGGAAAATTTCTATTCGCTCATTCGGCAAAAAAGATTAAATATAAATCTTACAGTGAAGGGTTTAGGACGAGTTACAGAGGTAGCAATGGAGTGTTAATAAACACCTCCTATAACATCAAATTATGACTCAGATGATGATCAAATGTTATAACTGCCTATCAAAAAAGTAGATTCCAGCGATACTCCTTTATTTTCCACAGAAAATAATAAAGCAGATGAAAAGGAAATTGAAACAGATTCTTCCGAAGAATCTAGTATGGCTACTGAGACAGCAAGGGCAAAAATAGCCACACTTTGGCATTGTTCAGAGGTTTACTTTTTTGGTTACCTGGTTAAGCGGCTCAACAAAAAATTTGAGTGCAGATAGTGCAAAGAGAAGGGGGTAGGAAAAAAAGAATTGGGTGATAAGATTCGGCTTCTAATTCTATATAAGACTTTCCCTGATTTAAAAGGAAAGTCTACTGGTCTTCCGTCAAAGGAGTTTTCATCTCTCTGCATTCATTCCTTAATGTTATTCAGAAATATTTTCCAGCAATGTCCCGTAAACAGAATTTAAAAAAGAATGATTAACGGGGTAGAAAAGTGTCCGAAAAGGATTCAAGACGAGGGGATGATACCAGAAGGGTGTATGACCCATCTTCATTTTGCTTTGGATTTATAATTCCAATGCATATCAAAAAAATTTTAAGTGGATCCACACTTCCAAGTCCTGAAGAAAGGATAAACTAAGGATTTAACCCATAATTAGTTTCAAAGTGTTCATTTAACCCTTATGTCAATGGCTGGGTTCTCGCGTACAGTTGGTTGAAGTTTGAAAAACTTTTTTTCACTGACTCCACATTACAATTGTGTACCTTTTATCTGTATATTTTTCTGTCTTCAATTTCTGTAGGGACTATTTGTGCTTTTCCCATATCAATTTTGACTAGTAATATTCATAGTATTGTTGATTTGACCTCGTATGTATGTAACAACCTTCTTGATTAGTCTTGTCGGTAAGATTCTACTGATAAATAAAAACTATTTGTATTACTTTTTGTTTTTACATTGGAAAACAAATTTTACAATGTTGACCAAATGCTCATTAAAATCTGGTCTACTTCCTTTTCCTTTGTAACCTGGGTCATTCCTTGCCACCGCTGAATCAAAGTGCAGGTTTCTTAGTAAAATTACAGCTTTGTTTGTTTTGACGTGTATGAATGAAATATAATTTTATCATGAAAACCACAATTATGTTAAATATACCTCACTGTGTTGTGATTCCTCAGGGCAAAGAAAAGGCAGAAGTTCAGGAGGAACGGTGGTCGAAAATAATGGTATAAGATAAAATATAACCACAGTAATCCATAACGTCAACGAACAAGGATGTTTCAGCTGTTTTACCAAACCAGCCTGTGGCTAGTAGTCCTTGGATTAGTTAACCTGCGCAGTAGGCTTCAGGGTGAAAATTGCGAGAACATTTGCACCAAATTAAAACGGGCTACTTTCCATGCAAGTGTTTGCATGGTGAATTTATGTACATGCAAGTTTTTGTCCATCAACCCGAGCAAGTAATTGCATCATGTAAAATGAGCTTTAGAGTAAATTACACAAAATAATTATTTTATTGGGAAACAATTGTCTGATAATTACTTGTTTATCCACTCATTAAAGATTGTTACTCCTATATTTTGTAATAAAAATGGTAATTATTTCCCTAAAGTGATATTATGATGATATACTCTCACAATAAGATATATATGTTTTACTGTATAGCAATTATCGCTCACACGAGCTTACCAAAAAATGATACAGAAACCCTTTATGCATCCAGAAAGAATGATGCTCTCATAGCCAATCACAGAGTAGAAATCAAACTCCTGCCTATTTGACAGTTCAGTTTTTTTTCCTGGTTAGCAGGTTGTTATGTGGGCTATGCTACTCCCCTCTTTTGCCAGCAACTCTCTTTGTGCACTCATATCTTCCTCCTACTTTGTTATCACCCATTTGACAGAGGGACTTAAAACATACATGGCCTTGACGAGGAAGCTAAGCACAGTGAAGTCATTCTGCCCAAAGGCATGTGCAAGAGTTGATAGATGTAAAGTTTCTCGAATGGTACCCTTTTTCTGTAGGAACTGTCGAGACATTTATTGGAGAGAAAGCAAGAGAAAAAAGGCATTACAGTTTCCCCATATGGGTTAGCCCTCTATATTACTCTATGGTAATACTTTACTAGTCAAATTGAAGAAATCAATTGTTATGACTAAATAATTTTATTGCAAAAATTAATTTTGCTTTATTGCTTCAAAAACACTGCTTACAAAAGAAATGTGTGCTTATTATAACTTGTAAAACTTCAGCAAATTATTATGAATAAATATGGTTCATAGGCTTTTTCATCAATTCTGCATGTCTCAGTTAACTAGGCTAACACATTTTGCATGAAATTAGGCATTAATCATGGCACTCAAATGGTTAATTGAGAAACCCAATACTGTAAAATCAGTCTACATTTCAATATCTGTAACTGAAATGCTGAATTGGTATTACATAGTAACTTTATATATAAAATACATGTACTTGATATTTCCCATTTCAATAGGTAGTCATTGCTAGCTAAGAGAATCTCCTTCAGCATACCTTTTGCCCAGTTCATTCTTTTGTGGCATTTTTCTTCCATGTTGAATTCATTATTCCAGTTCGAATGGTGAGGTGTATGAGATGAGATTTGCCTGAAAGGCATTAAATCTAAACTAAATACATTTATAAAGCATTATATAAATGTTATCTACTTTTATTCAAAGAGCATTTTAAGAATTCTTTTTTTAATAGTGTGGTCACATTGCCACGGTAAGCTTGTTTCCTAGAGAACACAAAGAGTGAATGACAGTTAGTTGATAACAACATTTAGACATCCCTGCTCACATATACCTAATTACTCATGTCACTCTTTTTTCCAGAGTGATCGCAAGCAAAGAAGTGAGAGCCAGAAATTTACAAAGACTGCTCCAAAGTCAAGTCTGAATAAGAGTATGCTTAAATTAATTTTATGGAATAATGGGAATATGTTGTTTTGAAATGTTATAAAAATGGTAATTAAATACTATTGAATATATTGGTGACCCATTTTGTGAACTTTCTATTGGAAATGTAAATATGGCATTGAAATACTTGAGTGAATTTCAGAGTACATATGCATTTTTTTTAGCATAAACACATATCATGTTTACTTGCTGAGTACTTTTCCATTTTTTATTTTGATGGAGAAAAGGTGCTAACTAAAGTGGTGCAGAATTTCAAATATATTTTCAGTGCAATAAAAACTATATGTAAACAAGGAACAAATTTTTCTTTTATACCCAATATGTAATGTCTCTTAGAATTCAGCATTTCACCATTTTCTTCATTTAAAAAATGTAATCTTATAATGTGTTCTTATATAATTTTTCTTTATTTGTTACAAATTACTTATGGTGTGTACTTATAATTTATGAGATTGAATATTCCACTCCATTTTTGTGTTGTTGAATACATGATGAACTAATATATTAAAAATGCACAGTGAAAGTTTTACAACAACAAAGGCTTGCTTATCAGTCAAAGAGAAATATATCAAGTGGTAGCATCTGACATACACAAGAGCACTGTGTTTTTCAATCAGGAGACTGGTTTGACGGCTGATGGTTGAGACATAACATTGGTGCTAATCCCAGGGACACAGGAAAATTCATGCATTCCTAAGGAAGGGAAATTCCTTTCCCTGTAGAAACCCTTGAAGATCTGGTACCCAGAAAATCAATCAGTTTGTGTTTTTCTGAAGTGGTCCTGGGTTATGACTGGACCTTGAATCTGGATTCCTCATTCAGTAGACTTAAGTACTCTGCTCACTGGTACCCACTCATTTTTTTGGTATAGTAACTGTAAAATAATAGTTTGTGTAGATAAAATAGTTTGATTAGAGTGAAAAATCTTTAGAAGAATCTAGGCAACCTTAATAACCAAGTATATGAGTCCAATTAATGGATTCAAAGCGTGTGTAACCTGACAAGTGTTTGCCTGTTATGCATATCCCTTCAGAGGATTCCTTCTTTAAATAGGCATGAGTAGCAAGCAGGTGAAGTACTTGCGCCAATTCACTGGGTGAAAATCATATTAATTTCTTCATGTGCATGTTGGGTTTCTCATCTAAAACCCCAATGGGAAAGCCTGTGAGTTGCACTGGTCACTGCATTGTTCTGCAAACCTTAGTGAGGGAAAGAGCATTTCTGTTTTACTTCATCTCCCTTCTTTTAATTCAATTTGTTTTTTCCTCCTCTTCTCACCCTCTATTAACCTTCTTAGTTCCACCAATTTTTAGGTGTACCCAGCAAAAAGTGCCACAGGGATTTCGAGAAATTGATAATGTTCAGAAAAAAATTATTTATGTAAAAACCAGAGTTGGTTTTATTTGTAGTTATTTGTTTTTCTTATTTATTCAGACAACTGACTGTTAGTGATACAGTTCCTATGTTGGAAAATTATACTTAGTTGTTACATTCTTTTAAAATTGTTTATACCAGAGCCGATATATGAGCTCAGGTGGCACTTCCCGCTTGAGAAGCAAAAGCCAATATGACCCACAGCACTGAAAGGGTTAAGAATACAGCCTTGGATAATCCATTTGTCATTGTTCTAACTACTGAAGCATTCAGAATACGAAAAAGAGGTTTGAAAGTACCAATTTTGTCAAAATTTTCATTTGACATCAGACAAGATAAACTGTGAAAAATGTAAATCTATTATCCCAGAAATTTTTACTATTAAAATAAATCATAAACATCATAGGTTTTTAATCTGAAGATTGTTTCTTTGCAGCTCTCCAAGTTATCCTGGAAACTCTTTCACAAATTCATAGTTCCTAATTGTAACATTTTCCATCATTATGTCTCTCATACTCAATCCTAGCCTATCTCTAGGGTTCTTCCCTCCTAAGATCCTTTCTAATACAGTTGTCATAAATGACATTGTTGAACATATCTTATTGTCAGACTTTTGCTATCACTTTGTCTTATGGTAAGTATACTCTAATCATGTTCTATTTCGATAGCTCTCGAGAATTACTTCATTGGTACTTTGGAGAAATGATTTAATCTTAGCAAATAAAAGAACCACTTGTGGGGAGGGGGATTGCCACAACTTAATGGAATGGAATTACAGGGGAGACGCCAATGAAACACGGTACCGAGGAGGATTAGGATTCTTGAAAACGGGGTAACGTGCCTGAATAATGGGGCTGTAAAATGTGAACAACAGGAAGCCCTCCCGATTGAACAGCGCCTCTGATAATTGTGTTCTGGAATGCCCTGTGAAGTTAGCGTTGCACCCGCATTACACAAACACACACCAAGGCCCAGAAATGGGATGTCATCCAGCAATGGATGCCTAAATTATACCGGCAGCCCGATGCTGCATCCAGTTTGTCTCCTTTATTAACATATTAAGCTCAAAGATTTGTTTATATATAGCTGCTCTCCAAGCTGTACCGTTGCTTGCCATGTCTTCATACCTTTGAAAATACCTACCAAAATAAATGTTATGAAATACAATTATACTGACTATCAATTACAACACAAAGCAAAGAATTTTTGTGAGCTTTAATGATCTAGTATTACATGAAAATCTTAACTTTTATGAAAACTACAACCTTAACATTGACGCTTAATTTGAATACAGATGAATACTGGTGCTGTCATCTGAAAATTACAGGTAATTTGAAATGCCTCCATTGAGTGGCACTAAGATTTCAGTGATCGCTGCTTATTAAATGCAACTTTCTATTGTTCATTGCTAGCACCATCTTAGAAAGAGAAATGAAAACACTAAGGGTGCATTCTGATTTGTGCATCAAATGCTTGATGCGAATCGCTTCGAAGCAACCGTTCTGAATTGCTCAGACGCTCTGAAAGTGTGTCTGCAAATCAGAACGGCTTGATGCACATACCCAGGGAGGTAACATACCAGTGTTAAAACTTGTACTCTGTTGTGTTACAAATCTGTATGAACCAGTAATGAGCCATGTTTTAATTCCTTTTTTTCAATGTGAAATTCATAAAACTACGGTCATTGAAATGAAATTAAGCAGATATTCCCAACAATAATGGAAAATTAAAGCTACATACAAGTATCATATAAATAACCACCTATGGAATATGTTTTCACATTTTCGGTTTAAAAACTTACACAAGAAACCTGTTTACTGCTTAAACTCAGATATAGTTAATTACAAAAATTTGATGGCAGAGCAGAAAAAAAATCTCAATGAAGAGATTGAAGTAAGATGTACAGTGTATGAGGATCTGCAGATGGGCACAGCCTCCAATGACGTACAACATACTGAGACCTTTGCAGAGGGAATGAAGTATCAAATAAATGAGGACGTTTGCAGCTTCCACAAAAAACAAAACTTCTTTACTAACGACCAGTTTCAGTGTACTACATCATTATCTAGTGAGCTCAAGCTCTTAACATCCAAACATATATAGGAGAAAGGCTGTGAGGAAGGGAGGGGATGATATTGTCATGGGTCATGTGGTGCTGGGAGGGGCATGGGGTAGTTTACTCCCAAATCGACATTAAGGGCAACCAAGGAAGGAGAGAAAGCTGGGGGTGGGTGTTGGGTGGAGCGCAGGAAAAGCAGCGGGTTAAAATATGACTCTCTGTTTAACCATTTTGAGCTGTTGTCTTCTGCCTCCATCTTGTGAGGGTAGTGCAGTGTCTTCTGATGTCAAACATCATTCCGGGGTGTGGACCTTTGTGGCAGGGGATGTCCCTGTGGAAGAATGGTCTATTGGTTTATTATGGGTTGGGGTGAGGGCCTTTCACTTAGGCTCTTACTGACTATCGGGATAAAGTATATTGGACACACTCAAACTTTAGATCACCTGTGAGATTCTTGAAGCAGATGAATTAGTCAAATTATGAAATATTACAATTTAAATTTTTATTTCACAGTTTTAAAATTTAACTAAAAATTTTAGAATTAAAATTGAAAAAGATATAAATTATTTCTTGAAGGTAAAATTCACTGAGGAGGCCATCACATAGCGGAATTCCATAATGAAACAATTGAAGCTTATTTCCCACTAAGGAGGGGGGATGATGTAATTGAGGGGAAGGGTGAATTGGTTGTGTGTGGAGAGTGACAGGAGCAGTTGTGTTGAGCAATAAATTGAGCACTTCTAGGGGCACTTTTCTTTTCAGTAGGTCTGTCACCATCAGGTTTTTTAAGTCCTCAAAAGAATTCACATGC
>WURS02051631.1:0-10942 GCA_011762765.2 Rhinocypha anisoptera | reverse complement strand
GGAAGGATGAGGAGCAGGGTCCTGTAGACTCTGCCTGCCAAGGAATAATGATGGGGGAGAATTAGGGTGGAGAGAGGGGGAAAGAAGTGACCCTTTGGGGAAGGGGGTAGGGTTGGAGTTGCGGGTGGAGGTTAGGGGACAAGGAGCCTTTGAGGGCCCTGGTCAGGGGGTCAAGGTGTAGTGACTTGGGGGTACTTTGTTTTCTCTGACAAATGTATATGTATACATGTATGAAAGTCTTCAGAATATGCCAGATTATACCGCATTGAAGGTGAAACCGGTCAATAATTACTAATAAACCTGTGGAACAGTACCATGTTATAATCATTTTACTTCGACAAAGTCATACCTGAAACCAATAAATTTGTTTCAAATCTGTGTTAGTTAGAAGATTGATATGTAATAATAATAATAATGAAACCATGAGATACAATCTTGCTTTTGTATCTATGATATCAAGGCAATTGTAGATAAGATACACTTTTGGAAATATTGAGGGAATTGTGATGAATTCTGCTAATGAGTTTCTAATAAATGCTGTAGAGTCACATTAGATATGGTGGAAACATTTTATAATCCAGGAAATGAGGACAACTTTCAAATTCCACTTAAAAAATTCTTTATTTCGATATTTTTCAGTGTACTACACCATTTTCAAGTGAGCTCAAGCTTTTACCAAACAAATATATTTAAGTAAGCAAATTGGTTGGTGGTCAAGGGCTATTGTGGAGGGTCAACTGGTGTTGGGAGAGACATGGGGTAGCTCACTCCCAAGTTGACAGTTAAGGGCGACCAAGAAGGAAATAGAAACGGGAGGTTGTTGTTAGGTAGAAATGAGGAAAACTGGAGGGTTTAAATATGTTCCTCTGTTGTTGCTGTTTTGAACTTTTCTTCTGTCGCTATCTGGAGCTGCTTGTGAGTGGTGGAGTGTCATCTGAAGTCCAACTTTGTTCCGGGTGTGTGACCTTGGTGGTGGGGGTTGCTGTATGAGATAGGTCTATTGGTTTATCGTTGGGTTGGGCTGAGGGGCTTTCACATAAGTTATTGCTGAGTCATGTGATGTCGAACAAATGGGGGGGAAGGTGAGATGGCACAGGGGTTTATGATGGAAAGTCAGGAAGGGGGATTACTAGAATGTTGAGGAAAGCAATGGGAGTTCTTTAAAGAATGTATTTTCATAATGCAGGAGATTATTATCTCCATGTATTAAATGGAGATAACACACTATCACTTCCAGGGTGGAAAAACATCTCATGGAAACTGACCACCATTGTGAATTCACCCTCAAGGTGTTACATGTGGAAAAAAGTGAAGTGAACTAGATGTCCTGGAACAAATGGAAATCATCCGACAAAATTAAATCAATAATTGATTGAAAAAGAGATTGAAAAAATAAAAATCACAATTTTCAAATTGGCTAAAATTGGCTTGGTGATGCTCTGAAATATCAATGATGTAGTCTAGTAAATGACTGGATGATGTAATGACAATTTTCTAAAGTTAAATTTATATTTATCCCAAATGCTTAATTTCTAATACAAGAAAAATGACATTTTGTATTATTCATGTAAATATTTCTAGTAATAAACTATCTCAGGACCAAGACATAAATAAAATTCCTTAACTTCATGCTTTTACTCAATTTAACTGGTATAAACACATACCTCACTTTAGTAAAATTTTAGTACTTTCATAGAGTAATATCAAAAGCTAATCCTTATGGGAAAACTGTAATGCCTTTTTTCTATTGTTTGCATTCCTATAGTTGTCTTGAAAGATCCTAAAGTGAAAAGGTGGCCGAGAGACTTCAAGTCTATCAACTTTCCTCTTGGACCTGCATCTAGGTTGAGAATATGCCAAATGATGTAACTTTCCTTCTGAGTATGTTTAATTCATGCTGTCAAATAGGTGATATCAGAGTAGGAGGAAAACAAGAGTGTGCAAAGAGAGTAGATGGCAAAAAAGTTGAGTAAGCCTGCTGACCAACAGGAAAACTGAACTGACAAATAGGTGGGAGCCTCATTTCTACTCTGCAATAATCACAAGAGCATCATTCATTATGGAAGCATTAATGCCTTCTGCATTAGTTTTGATGAGCTCATGTGAGTCATAATTGCCTTACAGTGAAACCTTGCTTGACTGTCCCTCGATCAATCAGTTCCCACTTTAACAGGATAAGCCGGAGCCTCTTTACCTTATGCATGCTACAACACCAAACGTATATATCTTATCATTTTAGCAGATTTTGGTTTTGTTTAAAGGGATGCTAAATTTTAAACTGTGACCTCATTGAGGTTGAAAATTAAGAGCACATTATAGGCATATCAAGAAATGGTCTTGTCCCAACAATACTTACAGAAGTGACTACCTGAATTATTTCTTCAACATGGGCAGTCTTGTTCTCCAGATGATATCTTAATGGGTCACTACCTTTATTCCTGTAGAAATAAGAAGAATATTAATGACTCCCATTACCACAATACTAAACTCTTCTTAGTTAAATTATCAGCCAGAAAGTGTTTAATCTTTATTGCAATAAATAATAACATGGCTTAAAATTATTAAGTCCTTCAGTAAAGATTTATATGCCATTATAATAGATTAACAACCCAAAATTAGCTTGAAATTATTTTAATGAAATATTATGAAGCTTAATTTGTCTAGCGTTGATAGCTAGATATTATGAAGCTTGACATAAATGATCTGTTAATAAATACAAACTGGAAATATGTAAACACAAGGAATCTAGTCACATTTGATATGATAATTTCATAAATTAAACATATTTTAAAAAAATGTGGATTAAAACACTGTTTCAGGATCTTGACTTTTTTCCTTAGAATTATTTAATAATTTTAAAAGACTTGATGCTACATCCATTAGTAGATACTACGCTAATATTGAAACCTTTCAACAGGTACGTAAAATTAAATACTCTATTTAAATCACTACAATATAAGTTACCACATCTATTAGAAATTTATTTTGAAATCCATTTTTTTAAATCGTTTGTCCTAATTAAAGGTCTCTTTTTTCTAACTTTAATAATAGTAAGCATCACTCACATTATATATGCATCAAATGGATTTTTAAAAATATTTGGGGTGCATTTTACACATAAAGTTTACATTAAATATTGTGTGCTGGACAATTAAAAATTAAATCTTAACTCATTTAATACTTACAGTGACATTACTGATGACCAAATATAACAGTATTTTATTGCTGTGTAATATGCTTTACAGCCTTGGGCTGTCACAGCAATATAGAGATAGAATTTGGATAAATCCTCTTTTTTCCACTCTCTAGAAAAGGAGGAAGGAAAGAATATTAACATTTATTTTTCAGGAGCTTAAATTTGAGGTTTTTGACATTAGAAGTGAGAAACATATTATATATATATATATATATTATTTCTAACTTTAAAACATAAATTAAATTATGTTGCAATGAAGTTTCAGTTTTTCTCCTAATTATAAATCATAAATATTGAATAAGTAACATTTATGATGTCATTCCCATAGTTACAAAAGTAAAAATTCAGCTTTTTAGCTTTACAAAAATAACACTTTGCAACTCCTAATTTCATTTCAAAAAAAAGGTTGGAACAAAATTAGGATGAAAAACTATTTAGAGGTTAAAATTTTATGGGAGAAACTGACATGGTCCTTCAAAAGAAAAATCTACTTCTTTAATGTGTCATTTCATGCAGTTTTCAAGTCTTAACTTCATTCTAAACATTTTCCAATTTAAAAATTTCACCATTAAGATTATTTATTTAAAAGCATGTGTAGCTATATGGAATAAAATATAACTTTAAGAATAATTGTACTATTATGATTTATGAATTTGTGAGGAAGAAATGATTAAAGTATTAATTAACCTGGAAGAATAATCATTAATACCTCGTACAACATCTCTACCATTGCCCATTAAGCACTGAATCATTTTTATAAACCATTGCATTAACCATTTACTAGTAAAAAACATAAAACAACCTATGGATATGGAATACAACAGGTAAACTAACTGAATCATGTTTTATGTAATTGCTTCAATAAAAAATATTGTTTTTTTACCTGTTTATAATTTGTACTAATGCATCATCAAGGTTCAGATAGTTTATTGCATTGACCATAGTCAAAGCAGAAGCTGTATAATAGGTGTCCTCGCCCCCAGCTATGAAAATGAAAATTTAAAAAAATATCAGTTTAAAATAAGATTATTAAAAATTAATGCTGGCTTATTCCATCTACATCAACAAAAGTCACCTGAATCTATCAGAATTAGAGTCAGATGGTTTTCTAAAATGTTCATCAGAGATTACATCTTCACTGTTATGCCTTCTTTACCATATACTAGTTAGCAAATAAATGAAACAATGACTAAAAAATTAACAGCTATTATGGGAGAAAAAGCATTATTAGTAGTATTTATATTTACAGAGTTCATTGATGGCTATGGTCTCATTCAGCATCTCTTCTAATTACAGAAACAATCTATTTTGACAAAAAAACACACATCTCTTGAGCAGGATTCAAATCCATAACCTGTGTGTTAGCCTGCAAAAACTCTACCTAAGGCTAGCCCGGGCAACGGAGAACAAGTATTAAAAGAAAATCATCAACTGGTTGTCATTTTCTCATGTGCACTTCCATAAAAGTTATGCATGGAAATATTAAAATTGTTATACTGCACTACATCTCAATGTTCAATTCATGAAAAATAAGGTGGTAAAAAAGGAAGTATTATTTGACTTACATATACCAGACATTATTTGCTTAAATGAACATTGGTTAACCACGGAGGAGTTATGAGGTCTATCACTTCCTGGTTACTATATTGTCAATGCATATTGCCATGACTTCTCAAAAAGTTGTGGCGCCATTATTGCTACAACAATAATGCTAATTTGGTAAACTTTCTCCTAGTGAATTAATGCATGGATCAAGTTTTTGAATGTAGTACTGCTATTGTTGACCTTATGACTCATCCTGCTTTATTATTAGTGTTCACTGATCATCTGCATCATATTTAAGTGATTTTTAACTAAACTAAATTTATTATTGGATTTTATTCATAATGTGTGTGATGATCCAAATATTGTCATTGTAGAGCCATCTTATTTAAAACTGTTTGTTGATTCTAATGTAAAAAGAGACCTCTCTGACCTACTATCAACATACAGTATTCAGGTCATCGGTTCTAAAGCAACAAGGGAAACTCTGAAAACAAACTCATTGATATTATGCTTACCAACATGGACTTGGATAATATTTCAACTGATGCCCTTGTAAGCCATATTTCTGATCAACTCTCCTTAAGTTACCAAAATCTATTATCCAACCTCTCCCAAACATTCCATATGTGTTAAAGGTAACTCACTGACGAAAATATTGCACAATTCTGTAATGCACTGCAAGGCCAGAACTGGTCCAGTATTTATTCAAGGGTATCCTTCAGTGATGAATTTGACTCCTTTTATTCCCATTTATGACACAATTTTTACTTATGTTTCCCTTTGGAAACTAAAAAAATCAAAGTTAAGAACCACTTATCCTCTTACAAAAAGAGATGGGTTAATGAAGAAATTTAAAAAATGGACAAGTTTGCCTTTTTTTATAGGAATAAGGACAACCCACTAGACCAAAAAAATTTAAGCAAAGAGAGAAAAGTTACTTTCAAATATTACAGGATACTAAAAAAAATTTTTAACAAAAAAAGAATATTGAGTGTATAAAACAAATCTAAAGAGACAAAATAATTAAAAAATCTAAAGGCCAACACAAACATAAGCATTATCCTAAACTCTTGGACTCTACTGGCAAAGCTATTGTAGAGTAAGCTGCCTCAGCTTTCAACGACTATTTCTCATCCCTAGTAAAATCTCCCAATGGTATTGATCCATCTAATCATACCCACATTCCAACTACATGCAATTCACTCTTTTTGGCCCCTTAAACACCCCTAGTACTAAGAAACACTGTCTTGAAACTAAGTAATACAAATAGTACAGGAATGGATGATATACCAAGTATAGTTATTAAAAGTTCATTCGCAATTATCAAAGAACATTTACTGTATATTATTAATAAATCACTAAAACTTGGAATAGTCCCTCTTAAAATTAAGACAAAAATTAAGATGGCACTGGATCATAGTTCTCATTCTTGCGGCTCCTGTAATATTTCACTCGAAACTAGTTAAAAAGTCATCTCTTGTGACCTTTGTCCAATATTATACCATTTCAAATGTTCAAAATTTAACAAACTGTCGTTAAAAGCGCAATTAGAAAATCGAGATATATTCTGGAAATCTTTTTTATGCCGAGAATTGAAGTTTTTGCTGCCCACAATGGCGGGCGATATCGAAATGTTTAAGAAAGAGTTTGATTATTTAAAAAAGACATGTATTTCGGATGTTAAAGTGCATGTTCCACCACAATTCAAAAGTGAATCGGCAGAGAAACCTAACCAGGTTTACTGGAAACCCATCATCCACCAAATGAAAAAGGATCCAGTTGCTTCAAATAAGAAAATTGACTACGTTGTAACTGAAGTCCATGACAAACAAATTCTGCATTCTTCACCCATGCAGCAACCTACAAATGATGAAATTGTAAAAGAAGAGGATTGTTTCCAAATGGTGAAACCCCAGAGAAAGAGGAAAAACTTTACCACAATAGGTACGGCAGGAATCCAGCAAAATCCTCAAGTTCTACGTCCGGCTAAGCGCTCAACTTATGTTTACAATGGTAGATTAGACCCTAACACAAAAAAAGATCAGGTTAAAGCCCACCTCAAAAAGTATTTTCACATTGAGTGTGAATCATGTGAGGAAGTGATCGATATGTGCAATTATGGCACTTTCAAGGTGAGTGTGCCATATGCTGTATTTAGTAAATTAATAGATGTGAGTCTGTGGCCATATGAAGTTACAGTGAACAGTTTCATGTACACCAGATGTGGAAATAAGACCAAAGAGAATAGTATTAGCCTAGAAAATGCCAATCAAGACAACATAGCTGGTGCAAGTAGTGAGTCTGTAAAATCTAACTACAACACTAGATCGAAAGTGAAGTGACTAGGAAACAAAAGTGGTAATTTTTAACTTAAAATATTGTACTTAGGCATTCAAATCTATGTGTAATAAATGGAATAACTTGGAGGTTTTTGCTCAAGAGTTAGACTGATATTCTTCTGTTAAGTGAACATTGGCCGACAGAAAACAAAATTAAAACATGTGCTATTAGCGATTTCAAACTTTTGTCATTTTTCTGCAGATCCAATTCTAGAGATGGTGGAGTGGCGATCTTTCCAAAACAAAGTGTAAATGCCTCTATTACTGATATCAAGAACTGCTTTGAAAAAGTGTTTGAGTGCTCTGTGATAACCCTAAAAATTAGCTCCAAACATATTGCTATTCTCGTACTTTCTATGTGTGTCAACTTTTTTTGACGAGTTTAATGATGTTATTCAATTCATATATTCCACAAATGTGGACAATATCCTTGTAATTGGTGATTTCAACATAAATATATGTTAGTAAATAGTTCATCTTCTGCTGATCTGAAACTTCTACTAGAATCTTTTGGTTTACAGTTAATGAATGATCAGCCTACTCGTGTGTATCTTCAGTCAGCCACCTTAATTGATTTAGTGATAACTGATCTTCCATATAACTGGCTGTCGTATAGATCACTGACTAATGACATGTCTGATCACCATGCATTGGAAGTTAAACTACATACTTTAGATTCCACTCCTGTCCTAAAGACATTCGTACATAAATGATTTTACAGTGAAGAATACCAGGATACCATACAAAAATTTTTTTAAATATTATTTACCACACTCCACGATTCAATTATGAGGAGCCAAAATGAAAAACTAACTCTTAAATGTAGCCTATCTGCAATATGTTGCTCATAGGACATATGGATTTCTTTATCAAGATGATCAAGGCAATAAAGAGTAAATTAAAGATTTACAATTCATTTGATTGCTAAAACAGCCTATGAATCATAGTATAAATATTATATCTAAAAAAAACCAAATTTATTAAATAGTGACTTCATATCCCTAATTCTATTACTCACCCTGTTCAGTGTCTGAATTGTTCTGGTTGGTGAATGTAAGGTAACATTCACGAAAGAAGTACATGAGATGATCAAATAGATTATATTCGCATAAATTCATGTCACACTTCACACATAACTCAAGTATATATGGGAATAAGTCTTCACACAGTTCACTCTAGATAATAAAAGAAAATTACATTTAATTATCAGAATTATTTCATTGTTAAAGTTCATAACTTAAAAATTAAAAACTTTGTAGGTTTTTAACTTACCTTATAAGAGCATAGTGGAATTAATTCTCCCATATACATTACCGAGCTGAAACATCTCAGTAAGGATGTTACCAATGTCATGATCCATTTGGAGTGGCAGGAATCTTTGGGGACCCATAGGCCATGGGTCAATGCGAATGCCACTTTATTCAGCTTTGTTGGTTCTATGGCTGTAATATTACTTAATGTTCTTTTCAAGACTGTAAAGTCTTCAGCCAACTTAAGCTGACTTGGCAAATGATTGCCTAAAAGCAAATTTTTATCCATCCAATTAGAAAAATGTAACAAAACAACAATTCCAAAATAATGATTGGATTCATTCTTGTCACTTACAATAAATACAGTCAAAGTCCATTCAAATGAGGACTGATAAATGACGAAAAATCTCTCATTTTAATGCATCCTCCTTAAACGGATGGTCATTTAAATTCACATCTGTTAAAAATGAGCTTAGGATTTTGTTGTCCACAATTAAAGAATTAAAGTCAGAGATGTTAAACAATGGATCCACAATGAAAGATCTTAAGTCAGAGAGGTGAAACAATGGATCCACATTGAATGAACTAAAGTCAGAGATATTAAACAATGGATCCACAATGAAAGAACTAAGATCAGATATGTTAGACCATATCGAAAAAAATGGTAAAAAGGTCGAAGACAGTCATAGAGAACTCCTGAAAAAGATCGATCAAAATGGTAAAAAGGTCAAAGACTGTAATAAAGAGCTAAAATTAGAAATGATAAAAAATAGTGAAATATTGCATAAGGAAATAAAGGCAAAAAACGAATTAATCCAAAAAGAAATCCTTAAAATCCGAGAAGATGTTCTATCAGAAGTCTCCCAAATTTCCGAAAGAATAACTAAGGTAGAAGCAAGTTGCACGGAAAGGCTCAACACCATGGCGAAGGACATGCAACAGGAATGCCAGACATTGTTCGCCGGTGAAACAGGATTGTTAAAAACATGTATCGAGACGTAGGAACAGTCCTGCACCGACGGTTTAAAGGTACATAGTCCTGCTCATGAGGCCGAACTAGTGTGTGAAGAAAGATTGAAAGGGCCCAAAGCAGAAAGTGAAGCATTGAAAAGTAGCGGTGTTCACAGCATATCACTAACCGCTCCCATACCAACGTTTGAAGTGGTGGATTTGTACGGTCCGCTATCCAAGGCTAAAGGCGTGAATATAAATGTTTTCGTATGTCTTGATGTACCTTCAAAATTTGTAGAAGTTTATCCTTTGAGTGACACAAACACAGAGAGTTATTTGGCGAGTTATACTAGTCAATGTTTTTCATTAATTGGGGAAGAAACGATTCCTTGTTAAGTGAGACGGAACCTTAATAGGGACAGAAAGTGCCGGAAAGAATACCGAAAGAAAATTTACCCACGATTCAAAATTAGAGAGTTGGTTCTTTTTGATAACTCCGAGAGTCTCTGACCATCGGTTATGATTGTCTCGCAAACTTTACCACTTCACAGGAACCTTTAAAAATCAAGGATCAGTTCGGTCCCATGGCAAATAGTCTCGTTGACAAAGGAGGAAAACCTCTTGGGATGTATAACATGCGATTATTAATTCCCTATAACAGCTAAATAATTCAAGATAAGTTTACTTTTTTTTATTATGTGCCAATAGAAATGCAAAATGACTATGATGAAGTCAGAATGTGAATTTATTTTTTTGAACCTTAAGTCCCAAGAAAAAATTCATTCACATTGGGGGACAATGTAATGGAAGTGAGTTATTTAATGAATAATAAATAATGTTGAGCGCGTACCACCGATTCACCGATTCAAAAGTGCGGGTTATGGACGGAAGATTTCTGAGCCACTTCAACATGGCGGTAGAGTCAAGTGTGTGTTTCGCTGTTCAACTGAACCTCCCAGTGTGTGTATATAAACACCCGCAAGAGAAGAGCGAAGGACGAATGGTGACAGAAATTCCATTGAAACATCATTGAAAAGGAAGTGGCATTTCATCCTTCATTGCACGAGAGAGCAGGCATGGTGTGAACGAGCAGTTCCATTTGGTGGTGAAACGAGCAGCAAAGCAGTTGTCAGATCGCAGTAAGGAGGCAATCGCGCACCATGAGAATTACACGGCGGGCACACGCTTCTCAACTTGTGGAAGTCGAGGCGAGCATCACATGACGCGGCGAGGCAGAGGAATGGACTTTGATTCCAGAGGCAGAACGACAATAGAGGAAAACAGCAGCATACTGGTGGAAGGATAACCTGACCTGGTTCACCTGACCCGGCGAGAGGACAAGAAAATCCCCCCAGACGTCAAGGCAGTCTAAAAGTGGAAGGAGCCAGTGTCATCCTTTCCAGCCGTAATTAAGTATAGCCCACTACCCCTTGTCCCATTGTCTCAAAAGTGGTCCTCAAAGGCCCCCAAATATTCCCTTTGACATCGCAAGATAATTGTGTGTCAGCACATTAATACAACATACCTAAGGCTCAAGAATCACCCTAATCGACCTAACAGAGGTTAAATGCTTGCCTGATTTTCCCATTATAAATACACACACACACATATATATATATATATATATAAAGACATATGTATATATATATATATATATATAT